>JAGXCT010035850.1:131979-196125 GCA_022495035.1 Philopotamus ludificatus | reverse complement strand
CTCAGGCTTCTGCATTTTTCTACTACGGCAAAGAAAATAAAAAAAATGTAAAAATTGCAAGAGTAAAAACAGAGCTTCAAAATGATACTAAATACGACGTGATAACTCAATATGGCAACCGGTAACAAACTGGTTTTAAAATGACGCACCAAAAAAATGACATTTCTTTCCGTTTTACCTATTGTTTCACCTATCATAAGTACAATAGCCCTATTGTAGCCTCATCCGATACCTCATTCTCCATTTTATTCGGTCTGCCATTAAATCGCTCCATCTTCCGGTATGTTTTAATGATGCAGTGTCCCTCTGTACACAGTCCAACCACCTCAGCCTTGGTCTTCCTTTCCTTCGGGGACAGGAAGGCTTGTTAACCATACGCCTTTTCAGCGGCTGACTGTCACGCATCCTTGACATGTTACCGGTATCTTCTTGTATAGTCGATACAGCTCCTCGTTGCTTCGTATACGCCATTTCCCGTTGTCGAAATATTCGTCTCAGAATTCTCCTCTTCAGGATGTCCAGTTGTAGCTCATCTTGTTTTGTCAAAGCCCAACATTCAGGTCCGTATGCTAGAACGGACCTGATGATGGTCTTGTAGAGCTTAACTTCTTCATACTTCCAAATTGGTTTCATTGTTATTTTTAATAAGCAACTCTCAGGGGTTTAAGGGTTCGTCCTTGGTATATGGGCATTTATTTTGTCTTGGACTCGTTGATCCATAGTCCCATGCCAATTACCGCTCTTAGTATTCGCTGGGATGCGTCTGCATAAACAAGAAGCTGCACTGATTTATTAAAAATATAAATATACTGTGGTCAAATAAGTGAGTTAAAAATAGAATACTTGTTTTTTTAATATTTCAGTAAGTTAATACTCGTTATAAGGCCGAGAACGTAAATAAATCCCATGCAATTCCACTATGCACGCACTTAATGGGGTACAAAACCATCGGCATCGTAATAATGTATTGTATTATTAATTATCATTTTTTTTGTGGATGGTGTTTTTTGTATTTAAACAATGAAAAAATCGTTATTGTCTGATGTAACCCAATACGATCACGCGCTGTAGTAGGTGTACGTCCCAAAACGAGAGATTCGTAGTGGATTTTCTCACAGGGATGCAGGATAACGGATTGAATTTCCTCCCGTTAGCCACCTGTCGGATTGACGAAGGACGAGACGCGGCGACGAAACGTTCACCTGTCAACGGTTACATTCTTCGTCGGGTAACAGAATACACGCTGGAGCGGAAAACATGTACCGAAGACACGGTAACATGTCGCCGACATATGCTCGGGGGCTTCCACGTCGGGGATAGAACCTGGACGATCACGTAATTTAGTAACAAAAAAAATCCCGAAGTATTCACCTTGTCGATTCAATTGAGATTGTTTCATCGGTAAATGGTTGACAATCGCTGATGAATTTATATTCACACAAAATAGGTGTTGTAGATGAAAATCAACGATATCTCCCATGAGGCGTTATCAGTCTTCGGAATCATCGGGCAGGAAGTTAGGTAGCGACTCCATTATTAACGCCGTCAGGAAAATTCAGGAAGTACACTTTACCTCCGCCAATGGAAGGACTCTGGAGTTTTTTTTTTCACACCGATAAATTAATATTTATGGCGTTGCCAAAACGATCTTGTCTACAGGGGAAGTGACGTCACGGCCGTTTCAGCTCGCTGAGCGCATGCAGCGGATTCCATTAAAAATGCATCGCATTGCAAATATTTTCTCAGGGCAACAAAAGCTGCGATGCGAGTTCCATTTGCATATTGTTTTTTTCAGGTCATTCGCATCATTGTTCGATTATATAGGATATATTCGAATGAAATATTTCAGCAAAATTAACGAAATACATATACCGCGTAAAAAAAATATTTTTTTTTCTTTTTTACGCGGCTAAAAAAATATATTTCAACACTTATCAAGGGATGTGCATACATATTTTATAAATTATGATTATATCGAGATTTTTTTTCGAGATGGGGTTGTTAGTCATATACTCACCCCTCTGTAAATCAACGCCATATAGTATTCCCGATTAATCCCATTCAAGTATGAATCGCGTCCATGTTGCTTATCTCAGGTAACCACTCAAAGACCGGTCTGGCATGATATTATGATAATGATTACTATAAATGTTTTGACTTTTACTTTTACAGTAAGTTGAACGATCTGTCATTAATCGGTTCAATAAGTTGTTCAGTGGCGCGCCAACAGTGTACGCCGTTTGTGTGCAGAACTTAATAAATAAAAAAATGAATTTGAAAACTTTACTAGAAATTAAGAACATTTAATGAATTAAAAATAGATATTTTGCAATGTTTTCGGCCTGTGTGCGCCGCACAATCGCCGGCCATATGGACGGCGAGCCCCTGTTGTCGTGTTAATCAAAATAGCGTCCATAGCGTCCATATGCCATATTTTTTTTGGTATTGGTATACTTTTTGTTGGCATCCGTAGCCATATTGAATGCTTACATAACACCCTTTTAATGGCTCATCTTTTGTATTGGTCAGAGATAGCTCACAGTGACTTACATAAAAAAATACATAAAAAGACGACGTTTTGTTAACATTGGTAAAGACAGAATCGCTGAAGGAGCTAAACTATATACTGAGAATTGCATTCTAGAAATGTTTCCCCTTTTCCTGTCCAAAATTCTATTTTTAATCTTTTTAACACCAAATGTGTTTTTTAAAAGTAACATAAATGGCCTAATTTAATATATTAACCTAATATAGACAGAAAAATTAATCTTTGGTATAAAGTCGACAATCTGGGCTTGAAAAAAACTGCGCAGTGAGAAAGTTTTTATGTTTTACTGAAAATTTTGTCCAAGAAAAATTATTGAAAGCGCGTAGTGAAAATATTTTGGTGGTAAGGTGATATTTTCGACCAAATCATAAAGCCGCGCAGTGAGAATTTTTTGAAATTTAATAATAAAAATATTGAAGAAAAATTCTGATACGCGGTTTGTGCATCCCTGATATAATTGAATGTATATATTGCAATGTTCACCAATCGTAAATAACTTGTAAATGCTTGGAAAATAACTTTTAATGCTTTCATTTTATCGTACAGCATCTTCTTTTATTGGAATTAGATGGATCGAAAATCTCTTCTTCATCGAAGTTTTTTCCAACGGATAATTTTTAGTAAACATCGAATATATCCTGGATTTTTGGGGCCTGATGCTAATTATATATTCGAGGGGCCCCTAATAAAATATAATTAATTAGAATTTTTGTCCCCTCAAATTCAATTCGGAGGAGATAAGAAATAAAATACACCCAGAACAAGTTTTTACGTAAATTCTCATAAAATAACAAAAAATATCATAATAAATTGACAGGAAGTGATGAAATCATCTTGAAATCAGTTTAGTTCAATCATAAACGTTAAATCCCATAAAAATAGAATGCGACCAATTTTAGGAAAAAACATACTCTCGTTACGAATAAAATTAATCACTAGGTTAATTTTTTTTCTTTGTTTGTAAAAAAAATCAATTGATGCTCACAAAAATGGTAAAACAAAACATTTTTTTTTTAATAATGCGTAAAGTCTCTTGGGACCCCCATAAATCCCTATAAATCCGCCATCTATTCCCATGACTTCACACAGTTTTGCGTAATATATTCTATTATGTCTCCGTCGAACTACGTATAAATTAGACAACTTGAATATTTTGAGATCATCAATATATGTACGGATTATTCCCAAGTCCAATGATTTCATTTCCCTAATAAAATTTAGAGGGGAATAGCTAATTTTATATAGTTTTTTAATACAAATTTATTGAATTTTCTAATATTTCGAACTTAAATTGCGGGAAATTAAACGTAAAATGGATTATAAAAATTGTTCGTAAATAGTGGGAAAACGTGAATTGCGGGCACGTAAAAACAGGGTTATGAAATTGCAAATTTATTCACTTCTGCATAATGTATCTCATACAATGAACAATAAAATACGAGTACATGTCGACAATTAGTAGACGATAATGACGCCATTGTTACTTAGAACACAATTATGCATGTTTTCATGGTTATCGAGATAGAACATACATTTATTTTTTTATTATTATCAAAGATTTTTATTATTATCAAGGTTTTGTGAAAAAAAATTTTTAATTGAATTTTCGGGGCGAAGGAGCTCGCCGATCTGCGGTTTAGTACCCCCCGCCCAAAGCGTCGAGCTCCGCTAAAATATTTGACGCTCTCAGCGCTTCGGTATTAGAGGGAGTATATGAGGCCATTTTAAAGTGGAAAATGCGTGAAAAAGTTGGCAATAAAAATACTTTATCGCCGAGCGGTTAGGGCGCGTATCGGCCGTTAAGTTCCAGCGGCTGGCGGATTTATGGGCGGCGGCCTTATCGCGGCCGGGAGGGGGGAGCGGGGGGAGCGGGGGAGGGAGGGGAGGAGGGAGGGGCCGCCCACCTGGCACCGCCCCCCGCCCACTGCACCCGCCCTCGCCCCCGCACCCTCCCCCACCACGCACGATGCTCTTTTCTAATAAACGCGCACAACGTCAACATTTGAATTTTCAATTGACAGCTCCGGTGTTGCCACATAAAAAAATGTTATTATATTAAAAATATTATTATATATTACCAAATATTTCAATGGAACATTTATTATACATATTATAATATGGGTAGCGGTTTTTGGGAGAAATAAAATTAGTCACCAAACAATCACAAAATTTTTCTCCCTTGTTTTTCTCGTTGATCGGGAGTTGCCACGTTGTAGGACTTCTTAACCGATCCGTCACGGCGGCTCGAAACCAACGGCTCTGCCCAATGGGGTATATTTTATATAAAATGAATGTATGAAAATAGACCCTAAACATTTCAAGTTCATAAATAAAAATAGTTATTCATGATATGCTTCATAATTTGGTCTCGCTTTTTTTGTCGCTCGTACTTGCACATGTGCGATGTTTTTTCTCGCTCTTATCCAGCACGGAGCGATAAAAAACATCACACCTGTGCTTATGGAAACTTATATTGTTGTTTTTATTTTATTTATCGCAATTGCGGACAAGTTAAATTATTGAAATAAAAATATTTTACTAGAAAATGCTCCACGTAAGAACGTTAAATTTAGCACACAATTAAAAATAAGTACTTTATCCAAATAAAAATCGAATAAAATATGAGATACTGCTAAAAAATTGCTTATAATGAAAAGGGATCCATGAGGTTACCTTTATCATCAAAATGTTCTTGATTCTCTGTCTGATTCCAAAATATTTACGATATATTGTGATTTCTGAGAACAAACTTCTTATATTCGTTTTTTAATTATTAATTTTTAATCTACTTGAATAAGTAAGATTTTTGTATGCGGCAAAAGTTTGCCCCGAATGTAATTAGTGATTTCCCCAACATCAGTGGCGGATTTCCCCTTAGGCGCATAAGGCGCGCGCCTGGGGCCTCATTAATTCAGAGGGCCTCAAGTTCAACTCTTAACAAACATTTTTTTTCGTAACAAACCAGAAGTTTATTCCTTAAATTTATTTGACAAATGAATAACGCCAACTAAGGCAAAACGATGCAAGGCATCGGGGCCCTCTGAATTTTTCTAAAAATAATAAATATTTGTAACACCGAGATGGCTAATATCGTTCAACAAGCTAATATAAATGAAGAAACGGAAGAAGCATTCAAACTTAAAATATTTAACTATGTTTTTCTTTTTTTCTTTTTACATAACCTGATTAATTATATATATAAAACATTGCAAATAGAGTAAAAAACGTACGCGAATAATGCACATTATATGGGGTATGAAAATATTTCATGGGGAGGGGCCTCAAAATTCGAATTGTGCCTGGGGCCTCTCGAGTACTAAATCATTAACATTACAATTTAAGTGAAATTAAATTAAACCATTATTCTTAACCCTTTCCACTCTGAAGGTCATGATTGTTGGCCCAAGAGACTTTGGTGGGCAGCTTTGAAGGCCAGAACTGAAACCAATTATTTTAAGGCTGTGATTATTTATTTATTGAATGATTTTTTTTCATGTAATATTTTGTATTTTCAGGCAATGATCTGGACGGGCTGAACTCGGACGAGACGGGGTCCGGGGACAATAGCAACGCGGGCTCCAGCGCGGGCGCCGACGACGACCAGGCCAGACTGAGGCTGAAGAGGAAGCTGCAGCGGAACAGGACCTCCTTCACCAACGACCAGATCGACAGCCTCGAGCGAGGTAAAGATACGCGGCCAGATGTTGGGCTCTCCCCCGTCACCGAGTGACCCAAAAGAACATCCTCCGCGCCGACCGGTTTGCGAGCGGTTACTCTAATTTAACGCATCATCAGGTGCTCTATGAACCAGTCAACTGCGCAATATCCCAACTCCTGGAGACGCTCTCGCAAACACACACCACTAAAATATTACGACGCTCTCAAATGTATACCGTTAAATGTCTTTGATAAAAAAAAACCTTTTATATATAATATTGAGATGAACACTTTTGCATACATCCTGGAGTATTTATTGTTACTGAGAAATGAAAACACCTGTTATTTGGCATGGGGAGTGCAAATGTTTTTGTGTTTTGTAGATAAAGTTCTAGTGAACAATGCGAAAAGTAGTGAGATTTGAACAAAGGAAACACGTTGATTGTATTATTATAATAGCTGGGGATGCCACAAGGACTCTGTGATGCAATTGTGCCGCCATTCGTAGAGATGAATTCATTATGTACAGGAGGTTTGATAGAAAAAATACGCGAAATCTTTGTTTTTCGCAAAAAATCTTGATTTCAATTTGTTTTTACATCAAAAAAACAATGGGATCCTTCTCGACAAAAATATACTAAAAAAGCCAGGGAATGAATCTCTCACAGTTATATTCCCCCCAGTGTCAAACCACGACACTGGTTATTTTTTTAAATATTATTTCATTTGATAGTAGTATTGGTTGATAAGAGTATAAGCAACTATTATCTTATATATATATTTGAGCATTTATTTCGAACTAATTAAGCGTTTCTCCTCGATATAACAATACTTTTATCATAATTAATATTAATTGAGAGATTTTATCAATTACAATAACTACTTCAGACCAATAGTTAATGACCGTTTTTTTAATTATAATAAATATTTATATTAAAAATTATTTTTTAATGATTATTTCAGAATTCGAGAGGACACATTACCCCGACGTGTTTGCAAGAGAGAGGCTAGCGGCCAAAATCGGACTTCCGGAAGCAAGAATACAGGTATTCATCTAATCTAGCACATAAATGGATTCTTGCATTACCAATTTTTTCCAAACAAAGATCAATGGATACAATTAATAGCCCGTCTTTCATCTTTCTCATGAAAGATCATAATAAAGTTCCCCCCCCTTCGCACTAGTGTCATAAAGAATTCCCAGATTTCATAGATTTCGCCGAAAGGTTGACCTATCCGAGTACTAACTTAGTTCAGTCGCGGTTAACTTACATTATCATAACTGTTTGTTACCTACAAACTTTTCTCAATAAAAGGATTTTCAGATATTGATAAATCATTTTTTTGGGTTTGTAAAATGGAGTTTTTCAAAAATACATATTTTTCCAAAATTTTCCTCAGTCTATATAAAACTTATCTACTTGCATACAAAAGCAACCTCTGGGGGTTTGGAATTTTTCATTGAAAATATTGATAAATATTTAGGAGAAAATCGTTATTATTTCTATCTTTTTACTTTTTTTTTCACCACGTGATTTCAGCATCAATCATCTTCCCAAAAAAACTCTATATGGCTCTATATAGTAAGGAAGTGGCAATTTTGATTTCCTAGTACTAACAATCCTCCTATAGCGCCTTCTGCTATAGAGCACTTTTCTATAGCGTATGCGACAGTCCCTCCTATAGTGCTCCCTTCTAGCTCCCCTAAAAATAGAACGAGGTCATTTCAAATATGGAATGGAAAAATGTTCGATGTATTGATTTCGTTCAATTTTAAAATACAATTGAAAAGAACCTAACTCCAAATTTTGTATGCGTGTTTAGTATTCTATAGCATGGTTTCGGTGCTATGGGAGGGTTAACTGTATCACCTCTGTATTTCTTAAAAAATAAGAAAGGCATCCATTGAATCGAGTGTACAATTGTCTTCTGTTCCTATCATCTTACTATTCCGCGTAACAAAATGTTAATATCTTCTTCTTCAAGTGCCTAATCCTTATTCAGACGTAGACGATCTTTTGCGGTCATGTGACCTTATGATATTGTCCTTTGTCCAGTCCTAAATATTACGAAACCACGACAGTTTTTTTTCTACTTACTACCGTTCCTTGGTCCATGATCAGTGTCCGAAAGCTCCATGAAATCTTTATTATTAAAATGTCTTGTCTTTCAGGTGTGGTTTTCAAATCGACGCGCAAAATGGCGAAGAGAAGAAAAGATGCGAGGGCAGAGGCGTTCAGTTGGCGGAGGCGGAGGACCCGGCGGCGGATCTGAAGGTCCTCCGGTGCAGCCGCCAAGAGCCACCCTGGCACCTCCCCCTTACCATCCCCATCCTCATCATCATCAACATCATCATCCGCACATGTATGCACCGCCACCACCGCTACCGATCGGAGATTCCTACAGGTAAGCAGATGAATCAATAGTTAATCAGTATCTAAATTAATATATTTTAATAAATCATGTTTCTTCAGTGAATTGGAGTCGGCGTTTTTGCGAGGGCCCATGACGGCAATGGGAGGCTTGGACGGATGTCCGCGAGAGCCATCGCCGTCGGGTCCGTTGGACGGCGGTTATTCCGGCTCTGCCGGAGTGCCGGGAGGTCCAGGTGGGGTCGGAGGGGCATACTGTCCACCGCCTCCTCCGCCATACGATACACATCTAGCATGCAGTCCGATACATCAGGGTTACCATATGAACGGCCACCATCACCAGTTTGGAACAAACGGTACTTCATCTTCAGGTAAATATGAGGTTTGATGGAAAAAAATGCGGAGTTTTTTTGTTGACGTCTTTGACTTATTGTGTGCTCCACAATTTTTTGGAAATATTTTTTGCTTGAAAACAATACCGTTACTTCAGCCAGGGCCAATGGGAATTTTTCTTAATTCCGAAAATTAAAAGACTGCACCGAAGGAGCTAAACACCATACCGAAAAATGCCACAAAGATTATTAATTGTTATTATCTCCTAATTCGGGGGCTCAAAACGAGACATACCTAAATTGACCAAATGAATAATACCGGTAATGGCATAGTACCCTAACGGTCATGTTCGAAAATGTATGCTGACTGTTCCGTAAACCGCCGATGGATTCGGGCGCGTACTACCTTAAGCGCTATGGGGCGAAAGATGGTGGTTAAATATATTAGCCAGTGGCACTTTCCATGAGCGCCCATAGAAATGTCAACCTTAGTAACGTAATATTTTGTCGAGAGCGCTTTTTGGTTAATTTATTGTTATTGACAATAAGTATTGTAAATAACAACAAAAAATAAAAAAAGACCAAAATATTTAATTAGCCCTATAAGGGGTTAAAGCAAAACGATTCAAGGCATCGAGGCCCCCGGTATTCAGCCCCACAAGTCCTCGGCCCTCAGGGGGCTCCTGATTTTTTTCAAAAATAGTAAATATTTGTAACATCGAGATCGCTAATGTCGATCATCGAGACGCTAATAAAAAAGTTGAAAGGGAAAAAGCAATAAAAATTTAAAGGTTAAATTTTGTTTTTCTTTCTGTCTTTTTACATAAATTGATATGAAATTAATGTTGTATCCGAAACATTGCAAATTGAGTAAAAAACGAGCGCGTAGAATACACATTATATGGGGTAATGATAATATTTTTAGGCGAGGGGCCTCAAAATTGAATTGCGCCTGGGGCCTCTCAAGTACTAAATCCGCCACTCCTTAACATTCAAATTTAAGTGAAAATAAATTAAGCCATTAACCCTTTCCACTCTGACGGCCAGGAGTCATGGCCCAATGATGAATAAGTTTACGCGCCGATTTTAATAGGGCGGAGGTAAATTTTACAACATATTATTGCTTCTCATTTAGTAAATGCATTATGAATTATTTTAAGACTGATTATTTTTTATTTTTTTTTATTATTGTTATTGACAATAAGTATTGTCAATAACAATAAAAATTTAAAAAATCCAAAATAATTCATTTTCCCTATAAAGGGTTAAGACAATATAATGCAAGGCATTGGGGGCCCTCGGTATTTAGGGCCCCTCGACATTAAGCGACATTATCAACCATATTGCAAAATGCATAATGCTCAAAAAATTTATGCCGAGTTAAAATCCCATGGAACGACGCAGTTTGCGACTTCATATAAAAAAGATCACTTCTCATTGATATATTTTTCCAGTCAATATGGTTTTAATACTTACAAGTGGTTTATTAAGTTTAAAGCAAGAAAGAATATTTAAGAGTAATATTATTAATTGTAAACCTTAAGGCAAACTGATGCAATTTGGGGGCCTCAAATTTTTCAAAAATAAATAATATTTGTAACGTTAACATAAAGCAATACAAATTTGTAGTATACCAAGCAATATAGTGTCTAAATAGATGGAGACAACTTTTAAAGGATAATATTGAAGAATAAATAATTTTATTTTGGGAAATAAGAAAATTCCGCCTATTTTTTTTATCAAACCTCATGGATTGCGTTATTAATCTATTTTTTTGCTTAATTCCAGAATTCACAGGACTTATATCACCGGGAGTGTCGGTGCCGATAGCCGTACCGGGACAAGGGCCCCCCGACATGTCCCAGCAATACTGGTCGAGGCTCCAGTGACCCTGGTGGCAGTAGACGAAAATTTGACATTTTTTAAAAAAATATTTTCGTGACGGACGTCATGGTGTGTGAACCCATGAAAAAATAGTGAATAGAATCAGTTATAAAATAATATGAACATCCAAGATGCGAAGCTACTCTTAAAATTACTACATTTAATGTTTGATTTTGATTTTTGACTAACGGTAGAGAGAAGAAAAATGAGTACAAAGTATTGTAATTAGATTTATTTTGAATTTGTTATATTAAAATAAGAGCAATTTGCAATACGATCTGTAAATCAATCTAATGCGTGTGAAATATTTATGTTTAATGTACAAAAAACAATCTTATGATTTCGGGTAATATGTAAATTTATATTCTAATAAGGTGTGGAACGTCCCGCTCTCGGTTATTTCGTCCGAAAGAATTTAACCGTGACGTTTAAATAATATTGTTGTTTATTTTGTAACAACGATTATTGTTTAAGCGGTATTATATGCAAATTTTGTACGGCAGTGGACGATATCGAATATAAAAAACACAATTCGCGGCCGGTTTAAGCCTATGTAAGTGAGTTTCAGCGTGAGGGGCTTGAATTTTCAGATAAATCCGCCATGCCAACATGAAACATATCAAATACATGTATAAAATTATATAACAATTAAGGTTTTTATTTATAAGTTGATGTGTTTGTTGACTACGACAAAAATCTCAAATCGTGTATACCCTCGTCACAAAAAATAAACAATATATCAATAATTAAGCATCATCGTCTCATTTTCAGCATGATTTTTTTAATATTAAATGTAAATTATGACGTTTTCATCGATCAGATAAGCTGGACATTATCAAAAAAAATGAAAATGTTATGTGATGCGTTAGAAATATATGACAATTTTTGCTTTCAAAATATTTATTTAATTCGTATCACAATTTTTTTATGAGAATACATTAGGATAAAATCAATTCGGCGTTAGCGGTAGCGTTGAGCATTCCGCAAAATTGCACGATAATATGGCGGTAACGTGATTAAACACACCGCATTATAGACAATCAAATTTATTGAAAACGATTACTTATCAAACTAAACTTACGTTACAATTTTTTATCAATTAATTAACGTCTTTTTAAAATTAATCATATTAAATTCTACACATATCAATATTTAACGACTTTTTTTCAACGTTTATTCATATTTACATACGTTTCAATGAAGAACAACACTACTGAAATATATATTGTCGTATAATTGGAATTGAATCAAACGCTAAATGCGATAATTGTATGAAAAAGGATTATTTATAATTATCCGTCGTATATAAACGTGATAATAACAAGTTGTATTACACAAATTGATGCGGGAAATACATATGAATTAATGTACGGAACGAATAGCGACTCGATAGCGTCTAAAATAGAGCGTTTACATTTTTTTTTACGGATGTATAACAATACAAAAATAAATATCGTCTAAATACAATTAAATAACAATCGGATTTTTTTTAATAATTATCAGCCCTTTACGTCAATTTCTCCCACATTGATTCATACTACCGCCATCGTATAACAAAAAAAAATCATAAAATTATAATGTATAGAAAATTATGTTGTGATTACCGACTATTTATTATATCAATATTGTATAATGAGTGAGTAAAATAAAAAGTGATGTAAACATTTAAGTAAATTTAATGAATCACTGTAATATAAGCCATCCATAATCATAAAAATGTTTTATTAAAACACTATGTTTTACAATAAATTGTGTTTTCATGACGCCGAACACCATTTCAGCATCCTAACCCGCTCGGAAAACAAATACGGGATCAGAATAATAATCAGAAGGCGTCGATTCAACTTAATCTAAAGACGTAAAATACTATAATGATATTTACAAAACACAACACATAATAAATTACGAGTTAAATGCACGCTTTTTGGATTACACATATACACTGGGCGTAAAAAGTTCAGACCGAATAACTTTTACATAAATATAAATAAAAAATATAAACAAAATTGTAATAATCGTTTCGATAACGGATATTTAATCTATAACCTTGTTAATTTACATTTAATCCATGAGATTACATATAAACATAAAAAAAACCATAAGTAAATATTAAGCAATGGGTTGTGTTGTAAAAGACGCGATCCTATTTAAGAGGCTCTGAATCAGGCCTGGGGCCTCAAAGAATTATCAAAATATTTTAGCGATATTCATGCAAGGCATCTTAAAGCAAAACAATGCAAGGCATGGGGACCCTCGGTATACAGCCCTGTACCCCCGAACCTCAGGGGGCCCCTGATTTTTTCAAAAAATAATAAATATTTGTAACGTCGCGATCGCTAATATCGATCAACAAGAAGCTAATAAAAAAAATAAGTAAGAGAAGAAACAATAAATATTACTAATTTTGTTTCTCATTCCGTCTATTTCTATAAATCGATGTGAAATTAATTATGTATCCAAAACATTGTAAATTGAGTAAAAAACATGCACATTGTAAGGTGTAGTAATGAAAATATTTTGAGGGGGGGCCTCAAAATTGAATAGCGCCTGGGGCCTCTCAGGTGCTAAATCCGCCACTGCTCTGAATCCTTTCTTAGAGCTAGCCTCACATAATAATATCTAAGATGTGACATTTTAAAAAGAAATTCATCTGCAAATCGAAACGTCTTTGAGTCTAAATTAAGTACTCAAGGGCTCGAGCCCCTAATTTACATTTACGGGGGGGAGTATATCAAAATAGCAAATAAAACAATATCAAATCTAAGATATGCTGACAATAAGACATTGATAGCCACCAACAAAGAATAAATTGCGGATCTGCTCAAAAGAGTTGTCTGTAAAAATTAAAAACTCTCAAGATCAACATTACTAAAACCAAGCTGATAGTCGATACAAATAATCAACTATCCAGATCCTGAACGAAAATTATGGGCTAGAAATAAGAAGGTGAATAGGGATGGCTATAAATGTCAAAGCTATCAACAATTTGAAAAAATAGGGAGAAATCCAAAAAGCCAAAAAAAACGTTTAGAGCAGAGTCTGGTATTCTCAATTTTTACTTACGGCGTAGAAACCTGAACCATAAAGAGAACATGAAAAAGAAAATTGATGACTTTGAAATATGGTGCTGGCGACGCCTGCTGAGAGGACCAAAAGAAATGGGGAGGGACAAAGATGACCGACCTACTATTACATGTCTCAAAAGGATTCTTCGCTACTTTGGATATCTCGCTAGAAGAAACGATAGCCTGGAGAAGCTCGTCGTGCTTGAAAACGTACAAGGATGCAAGAGGAAAACCGTCACGGGCTCCACCGTAGTAGCTGCGATGCAAGATGCAAAATGCATAGAACCCTGGAGAGACAAAATCAAGAAGATTCAGTATAAGAATAGTTACGATCCTTAGACATGAGGGTGCCGACTAAACGCAGTCAATTTTTTTTTTGTTTCTCGTATCTTTCTGGCCATGAGATATGGACGCATCTTATTTTAATTCAATTTAAAATTTGTACTTAGTTTCCGTTAATAATAATAATTGCACTTGATTTACTATACCATAAAGATTTCTTTAGTAAATAACTCTCATTTAAAATGATAACAAAATGTTGATATTAAAGAAGACATAAAATAAATCACGATGGTACAATACAATTATTAGAAAGAGTATATAAAAATATGTATAAACGGTTTTTTAATCTAATCGATCACTAGGATATGTTTTTTATTTATTTAAAGACGTTCGCATCGCAGTAAATAAGATTGAAGCTAATTTATATGAAAAGACGCATTTACGAGTCTCCGGTGTTCATGCGACGTTAATTTAAAGACTCGTATGTGAGTCATCCGTCTTTAACATATATTTTTGTTTAATTATTGAATTTTTTGATGCTCATTTATTATCAGGGTAAAATGCTTTACTACGTTGTGTCGTCTCGGTAGTCCGCCAGAACGAGTGTCTGATGGCGCTAAATTCAGTCTTCCTTATCGGCGGCTATCGGTTAGCCCCATGGCGATATAACATTGAGCAAAATAATATGTACATATATTTACAAACGAAAAAACATTTTTTATCAAAATTGCTGAAAAATAAGTATCAAATGTCGCCCAAAAATGCATTAATCTGTTTTAAGACGTCGGTCTCGTCGTTTTTAATACTATTGCTAAATTCGTCATTGGAGTTTTTTACACAATTAAGAAATCTGTCATTCAATACAGTCTGATTATTAAGGCAACTAATTGATTCGGCATCATCGTCATAATGTCCATTCGTAAAGCTAGATTTTATTGTATCACCGTTCGACTCCAAAAGTCTGTCGTTATGATCTAAAGTTCCGTTTAAATTTTCTTCGGTACTAGAAATATTTAAATTATCGACGAGATATCTATTTCTATTCAGTTTCAACTTCGAATGCAATTTCGAATCGGATTTATAAACGTTCGCCTTTACTTTTTTGACGACGGGTTCGCCGTTGATAATTTTAAGACATTCCTCCAACGATTTGTCGCTGCTATCGAAATCCGATTGTGAATCTCGGATCAGGTTGAGATTTTTCAATGTACCCTCATTGCTTTTCCTTTTCTTTGCGGCGCGTATTTCCGTCAGCGATAATATTTTAAAATCGTCGGTTTTGTTCATATTTTTTTTCGACGACTGACAATAATCATCGTTGATGCTGTCCAACGCCATGCCGACGTATCTCAACGGCAACTTTCTATCGAACATCGACTCGTAAGCGTTTTCGTCGGCGTCGTGCTGATAATCCTGCGACATATCGTCGTCGTAAGAATAAAACGCGGCGGACTCCGCCTGAATTCTTTCGAGACGGATTTCTTCCAACGATTTAATGCTGATGGATTGCTTGTATTCGCTCAATCTTTTTTTTATGGGCGTCGTCGAAGGCACGCTCTCGGAATCGGATTCTGAAACATAAAATACCATTTTAAAATTACGATATATAAATAAAAAACGTTGCATAAATTAAATAAATCAAAAATAATATATATCTTGCATCTTGTTCTGTAAAAAATTCAAATTTAAATAATATTAACAAAAAAAAAAAACAAATGAATCATGATTTATTCATTTTTTTATTCAGTCACATGTCGACATCGGCGATGTGTCATCTTTTCGATCAATATATATTTTATTCCACATGATTTTCGTAATTGACGTACGTGAAAACGAGCGCACATTCTCCAGCTGCAGTGCTTGATTTGACCGTGGGATCGGGAAGAGGAATTCGGAGAATCAGTGCACAAGGTATAAATAATCACAAAAATCATATGAAATAATTTATTTATTGAAATAATAATTAAATTCTATTTCCATAACAATGCTCACATGAAAACAATATTTAAATAAACAAACACTTACTTTAGATGAAATAAAGCCATAGGTTTTATTGAGTAACAAACGTCTGGCCGTATTTTTCACAAAAAAAAAAAGGATTTTATGCCAATATTATAAGAAATAAATTTGATATAGAAATACTCGTGTCCTTATATACTATTCATATTTTTTTAAAAAATATAAATAAACACAAGATGTCCGTTCATACATACTGTATCTTATTTTATAGCCGAACATAATTGAGCGACACATTAAAATGCATAGTTATTGAGTGCGAATAATCTCCGCTACGATACAACCGACGCCTACGCATAGCAGACGATTTAATCCCATCAATAAATATTCACGTAATGTGTCGTCGTTCGTCGGCGATGCGTTAGCTAACGTTATATAATTAGTTTTCGGAAGCATGTCGTATATAAACACTCGAATAAATAAATATCGTACACACATCATTGATCATAACTGTATTATCTCAAAAAACGTATTGCAAAAAAATTTAAATCAAATAACAAAAAAAAAAACCCTAGTTAAAAATGTTAATTGCAATAAAATCGTAAATAAAAATTAGATTTGTTAATAATAAATCAATTTTTTTTATAATCGATGGCCGTATATTGTAATAATCATAAACGTAAGTCAGTCCAAAATTTATATAAATTGATTCGTAATAATATTCATTCAACGTAAACGTAAATAAGGCTCCTCCCTCGATAACAAATCCATGTGAAAAAATTTACGCATATGCATCAAATTTATCTTTAGAATAAATATTTATTTTCAACGCGTGAAAATATCATAAGTGCGTTACAATTAACGCCGCACACGTTTTTTTTTTTATACTTTCCATCGAATATATAACATTTCGTGGTTTCTATATATAACGAATCGACGTAAACCAAAATGAAAAATGTTTAAACATACTTTACGTCGATTCGTTAATCGCTAACAAGCATTAAAAATATTATTTTTTTATTTAAAAAAAAAAAAAAAAAATCGACCGCAACATTTGAATATGCGATCGTGAAGAATAATATATAAATTTATTAAATTCTAACTAGATTGCTTCAAAGAGAGCAATATCGTTATATCTTATATAGAATGCAGTGCAAGGTATCGCATTATCAATTGGAAAAAAAATGCGTCCGTAAATAATGACGGGAACATAGCGTGTGGCATAGAATTATTATTCGTAGTCGTCCCACGTCTAAGTGGATCATCTAAACAGTCTTGCGATAAAACATGATATGAACCGCCCAATGAAATTCCTATTTTTGATTAAAAATATTGCACGAAATATCAAATTACGCCTTCAAAAAAAAAAAAAAGTAATGTAAATTTTACGAGATACAATCATGGCGAGGCGTAAACGTAAATATTTTTGCAAATGCATAGGAAGTGTCGATAGATACACAAGATTATCATATTGAATTAGCAGCAATATTACATATTAATAAATGTTATTTAACTTTTTAAAAACCCTGTTTATGAAACATGTAGAATAGACGTAACCAAAGCGGAAATAAAAAAATTCCCGAACGCGAGTATTATGCACTGCGGTCGGGGGACAAGTGAGATATATTGAGAGTTATATACTAAAAATGTGTTTTGCAACCCTTAAAACTATTTTTTTTATATATGTAATAATATCGGCGACACCCCTCCTCCGCCACGTAGATGCTCATTATAAAAATGTATCAACAGGAACATATCTCGTCCGTAAAGCATATGAATTTATTACCGTGATGAAAAAAAATAATATATATTACTCGTAGAACGAGAGCTACGATCAATCTGCATCCGAATCGACGCCGTACGGTCGTCAAAAGAAATTATCAGTCTCCATAGTGTTAACTCGGTTATACCTACAAACTACTCGTCGATTTCCGAACACGATCGATCTCGATCGCACCCGGAAATCAAACGTGTTTAATAAAATTGGCTCGTACAATTTGCTGATTCGTTTTTTTTTTTATAGCCATTAAAATTTGGTGGTGCATCGTTAATCAATATAACAATAAAATGTAGATAAATACAAATTAAATAAATCGTTTGCGTTATAAATTAGAAAAAAATAAATTACATCTCGTAATCAAACAAATCGTTGACGACACGTCAAAAACAATGCAATAATGTTCCATTCAAAGTCTAAAATCAATGTGTTGTTTGAATGGAAATGAATAAAAATATATATATATAGTTACGTGTACGTTCGTAATAATAAACTTCCAAATAATTTAAAAATAAATTAACAATTTTCTCTTCTCGATATAAAAACATATCTGAACGAATTGACGAAAAGCAAAAAAAATAATATATATCTACAACACGTCGTCGTAATTATAATTATTATGCTGAAATATTCGCGGGGATCGTGTGCGTCTCTGTGTCGCTTGGTCCCGATCCTACGTCATCGTCATTTTTATCCGGACATATTTGCCAAAAAACGAAAAATAGTAGCCATATTTCAGTCGTAATTAATTAACGATAAAAACAAATTTAACAAAAAAATAAAATTATATATATTCGCGGTGTAAACTTTATATATAAGCAATAATGTCATAAATAAAGATCTTTTTTTTGCTTTTACAACGTCAACAAATGTAATTTCACAAAGGTCATACAGATTACGGAAATATTAATTAATGCAAGGGACAAACGATCTTATTTTAATATTAAACGAAGTTTAATTCAATAAATATTCTCGTCGATTCGTCTCTTGCATTGATTCATACCAGCAGCATCGATATAAATATATAAATAGATTACATACATGTGAAACAAAATATAAAACTGCGGCAACGTCTCGCATTCGAGCAAATCTTTTTCTCGGTCCAAGTCGTTGCCGAATTTTATGCAACATTTTATAAAAATGCTAGTTTTACACGTCAACGAATAAAAAAATATATAAATGTAATCTATCATATTCATAAATAAACAAAAATAAATACTTTGACAAGGTATTTAGATCAACGCTCGAGTATTCATAACAGAACTTACACTTATTATTTTTTTTCTTATTAATATATATATTCAATATATTCATAAAAGGAGCACTGAACAAGGACTAACATGTAAAATGAAAATGCTTTTATGTTTAAATATACACATGTCCAATACCGATAGGCGTGGAAGCATTGTTTTCAGTATTAAAATAATATTTCGTACATAAAAAATATGTATCGTTACTCGTTAACGAGTAAATTTCGTTACGTTTCGTCGATTAGTATTTTATATCAAAATAACTATGCAATGATATTAAAAAAAACGTGATCGTCAAGAACAATATATGCCTTTATATATATATATATAAATATTTTTTTTTTTTATTTTAAATTAGGATTAAATATGCGTTTTATCATATTAATGTACCATCCCTAGAGAAAAGCAAATAAACATATACATATATATGTATTCAAAACATATGCCGCCGTTACTGTAAAAAATTAACTAGTTTTGATTAAACATTTCCCCCAGTATAGTAAACTCGTATCTAATCCAGCGTATATAATCTAAGCTTTGTTTGAAGCAATTAATCTTAGACAGGCTGTACATTTACAATTCAACGATCCAACTAAAACAATCCGTGTAAATAAATATGCTCTCAATTTGATTAGATTATAATTAGTCACAATATTATTACGTTGCTGTAATCAAATGCTGAAAATCACTACACCGGGATAAGCTGACATAAAATACACAAATTTCAATTCATCATCGTAATATGATGAGCGGATATGACGGTTGTCAATATAAATGCATAATACCTTCTTCTAAATTAACAAGAAGAGGATCGTGCGCGGGCCTTCTGTTATGAGGAGCGCCGAGCACGGCAGCAGGATGGTTGATCATCTTGGTTGGATCCATTACTAAAATAAAAAGACAATAATAAAATAACATTTCATGGTTTGCTTAACCTTTAAACACCCAGTGGTCCCATACGGGACCAGTGATTGTGGTACATTTTGCAATCAGATTACACTGATTTATAATAATATTATTCAAAATATGACTTTGAGATACCGATCCATAATTTTATTTTCGGTTTAGTTACATATTTTTGTCATAACATCTACGTTACAAGGTCGACTCCTGGGATAAGCGTTGTGTTACAATAGGCGGACCGTAATAAATCTGCTTAATCCACACCATACAATATATGTCAATGGGATGCAGGTTTTTTTCCATACCTAAAAATTAATCCTTCGGGGTAACCGTTTCTTTTATCAATATAGCTGTAAAAATGGGTTTGTTTTTTCTTACCTAGAGAATTTTATTTTACCCACGTAGGCTAACTAGTTTTAGAGATATAACTATTTTTATAACAGCGTATGAAAATTTTGTAAAAAAATGCTTGAGCAGTGGGCTAACTCTATTGTGCACGGCTCACGGGCGCTTAACCCTTTATAGGGCAAAGGCTGAAATTGGTTAATATATTAACCAGTCGCTTTAAGGTATATATTTCCATGAGCGCCCTTAGAAATGTCAACTTTAGTAACGTAATATGTTGTCGAGAACGCTTTTTGGTTAATTTATTGTTATTGACAATAACAATAAAAAATAAAAAAAATCCAAAATAATTAATTTGCCCTGTAAAGGGTTAAAGGTTAAATATCCAAATATTAGAAGCAAATATATTGGATTTAGATACCTAATTAATTAACATAATTAATTGCGATAAAAAGTTGATTCATGATTTTTTGGCTGCCAAAATAATATATCGTTGTTTTCTGTGCTAAAGAATTATATCTAGACAACCAAAGGGTTACAAAATTTCTCTGGACTTTTGTGATATGATTTATCGCACTTTACAATCAACTTGTGAATCTTAATCTCCTAACCAATTGAGAGTTATTGATATACAAAATACAATAAAAAAACTAAACCCCAAATTTTTATTAGTTTACCCCTAGTCTTCTATAGGGCAGATTTCTATAACCTGGTCCGTATTTCGGCTCTATAAAGGGGTTGACTGTATTTTAAAGTAAAAATAATTTATTAGCACTTAATGCTTTCGAACGAGCTGGGCTCGGGCGAGGCGCATGTATCGCATCGCGACAACCCGAGTCCTGCTCGCATCCCAAAACCTGCTCACATGTTTCGACTTGTCTGCATTACGTACGATCATCTTTAATTTGAACTTTTTTGAACTGAACAACTATTAAATTATGTAAAATCTTTAAATAAAAAATAAAATAACCTGATAGTTGCATTTATGTAAAAAAAAAACCCGAGCATGAAGTGGTTAATAAGAGTAAAAAATTACCGAAGTGTGTATAAACCGCTATTGTCACGTAGGCGTGACAACTGCTTATTTGTCACATATGCTAACGTCACGTTCTAGAAACTTTGTGCAAGTCATTTGGTTAGGAATGTATTCATTCAATTCATGGGAAAATCTAGAATAGAGGTTCCCAACCTTTTTCCTAAATAGACTTTTAAAATAGAAAAATATATTGACTCCTAATAGATCCCTGATACACCATAGACCTTTTTCAAAGATTCATAGATCCCCAGGGGGTCCACCTGGATCCCCCAGGGAATCACCGATCTAGAATATGAGTTACATTTTTAGAGGTAAAGTCAACCCTCCTATAACCTTTCCTGTAAATCGCTGTTTTCTACAAAATTCTAATATTTTTAAGGTCTGTTTAAATTTAAACTCAATCATTGAAAACAGGACTCAATGCATTCTAAAATCGATGAGTTGTCATATTTATTTATCAAACTATTAGGTTGGAGTCGTAAATAGCTTTGGGTGGAGATATTCCTGGTATCCTATTAGTCTACAGGAAAAACGAGTTTTCGCTTTTACTAATTAGATCAGGGTTCTGTTAGTCTTTTGACATCTGATTTGTGACTCAACTCTGCTCCCACACAAAAAATCAAGCCTTTTTTAAACAGGTGATGAAAAATGGATTACCTACGGTAATATCGCCCACAAAAGTTAATCGCTTGTTAAGAATTGAGCATCCCTAGCAGATGCGGAAGCAAACACTCAGGGAAAACAGGTTTTATTATACCGAGGGATCGTCAAGGTACAACTGACGACGATATGTGTCGTAATCGCGTCATTCTTTTACTCGACTATGCAAGACTATACAGAAAGGGTAACTTAATAAAATTCTTGAGATTGTTCTTTACAGACTATATAAAATGGAAAAACCCATCAAATTAATGAATGAATTAATTTACGACTCGACCGAGACATATCGGGAAATTTGAATAAAATACAATCAAAATGAAATACCTGGCCTTCGTGACGGCCTTGGAAACGGGGGATGACCCATTGCTGATATATTATGCATTGCTAACATATTCCCTTGTTCTTGATTAACCGATGACATTAAGGGACCTACAATCTGAAAATAAAAAAACACATAATAATTAAAATAATAAATTCAATAAACGAATATTCGACGTATATCTATTTAAAACGTACCTGAGGAGCCATTTGTTGCTGATGTATTGAATTATCTCCGCTACCGCCCGGCGCCGTCTTGTGTTGAAATGGACAATGTGTTTTGAGACAACCGCCCGGTTGTGTTTCCCAATAACAAGGAATTTGCTTACGATTTTTCTATAAATAAACAAATAATATGTTTAGATATAACTACAAAAAAAACCGTTGTCTGGTGACTCTAACTCTAATTTGGCAAGTATCGGAAAAATTGTTTGAGGTAGCCAGGACCCTTGTTCAGTTGGAATTAATAATCAGTTGCATTTCCGAAAGGTCCTAGATACTAGGATCGCCCGATTTTAAGCGCGGTATGAGCTAATGCGATATCTCTGCCAAATTAAACATCGCATTATCGACTGCAAATAAGATGATCAGTTCAAAAGGATTGTAAAACGTCTGTTTCTTAAAGATCGGGTAGACTTGGACCCTCGGATGAAAAAAAAATATTGGTGGTACAAAAAATCCGTAGATGAGGTCTCACAGATGATGAAACTCATTAAAAAAAAACAGTTCAAAGGCATCTCCATAGTATCGGGCTTCACAAAAGTGTTGCAAAAAATACCTCTATTGACTAAGTTTCTCAGAAACAACGCCGATACAATTGGACCCAGCTGTTAAAAACTATACCGCAAGACTTTTAGAAACACGCATTTTTTTCTGAGGAAAGCTGATACTGTCAATTTATAATGGACGAGTATGGATGTGAAGACGTACTGAAGACTGGTAAAAGGATCATTATTTTTAAAGTGCGAATTTCAGAGGAATAAAAGTGATGGTTCGGGGTACAATTTGATTTCAATTAAAAAAAATCTATTTCCGTATATAGAAGATAAAGTTCCTCGTAACAAGTCCCGTAAAACAACTTTCCGGAAAGACGATAAGTCTCCATATTTTACCTTGGGCTAGAAAATCTCCAGATATAAACCCGATCGAAAACGTTTGGCATGCATTACAAATAAATATGCCCAAAAATTCCTGAAAACCCAGTAGTTAAAACAGATTAATGTCGTTTTTAACTGAAAAATGGACTAAAGCCCCGATCGAAGCTACTTTTTTTATTAAAAATATATTGTTTGTATTATGGAGCGTCTATTTCAGTAGCGTACGTTGGACTTGATGTTGGGTGTGCTGAATGTGGAAAAAAATATAAACAAAGATAGTTTTTTTTAATGAATTATATTATTATTTATACAATAATTCTATTTGTCGACATAAATTTTTCAAGTAATATCAATAGAGAAAAAAATACCCATAAAACTAAAACAGAAAGGCACACTTTACGATAGTTCCATTGAAAAATTTATGTCGCAAAAACGAAGAATAGAATTACAGTGCACTCTCGATTATCCGGGTTAATGCTGGGGAGGATGATCACGGATAGTCGAGAAACACGGATAATCCGAATCATCAATTTTTTATTTTATTTTCGAATATAATATCATATATACAACACAAATTGTTAACACATTATTTTTATATTCATTATTTATCAAGAAAACACAAACAAATAAGTAAAAATAAATTGTTTTATCATATATACGAACTTAAAAATATAAAAAAGTATACTTTTATATGTACAAGAATTAAAAAAATCTGTTATTTTCATTTGTTTTAGATTTTTTATCGAAATTTTATTTCACTCTCAAATATTCTTAAAGCTATTACTATTATAGCCCTACCCTTTGTTCAAGCGAATCTAGCAATGTTTCAATACAATTCAATGCATTTTCATGACTACTGGTATCTTCTTCGCTATAGTATTAATATCATTTTCTTTCCTTGAGTAACAAGAGAAAGATATTAGGATCGGCCTACGCTTCAAAGCCTGAATCATTTAAATCAAGGATTTGTTTCACCTCTACGCTTTCTATATAATGCTGCCTTCTCAAAAAAAAAAAAAAAATCCCAATAATCCACACATTTCAGATACAAAATTTTCTTCATTCTCTTTCGAATCCATTAAATCTGTTTCTATGTCAGAAAGAATCTTTCTCCATGATCAACGAAAGTGTTACTGGTTTTACTTTTGACTGCTAAGATTGTGCTATCCCCCTACGTATAGCATCCAATACCGCTATTTTTTTTTCCAAAATTGATCAGATTATCATCTTCCTCTACAAGAGTTTCTAGAAGTTTTACCATAAAGACGTTTCATTGATGATATACACCTTGGTCCATGGGCAAAATTTTGTAATCATTAGTCCATCGCTTGTTTTCAATATGCTTTCTATCTCGATGAGAAGGAGTATTATCTAGTAACAAACTGGTTTCTGTGGCAACTCTTTATTTTTTCAAAAATAATCGCACTTCTGGGACCCATTTTTTTTAACCAATCTTCGAAAATTTCCCTGTCCATCCATGCCCCTTTCTGACCATAATAATCGACGGGAAGATTTTCTATTTCAGTTCCCTTAAATGATCGTGGTTTTTTTGCTTTTCCAATCACCAAAAGTTTCATTTTATGAGTTCCTGATGCATTTCCACAACACATTCCAGTTATTTCTTTTCTTTAGACGACGCGTCCAGGGAGCCGACTTTCACTCATCGGCTAGCTTTTTTGTTGGTAAGCACTTCCCAGCATGCTTTTCAAGTTTCATCTGCATTATAAATTTGATCAGATTGCAAATTTTCTCTTTGCATATATCCTTCAAATTCGATATAGAATTGCCGCAGCTTCAGCATTTGAACTAAGACGCTCTTCCTGAAACGCATTGACGGCCTGTCGCTGTTTGAACTCGGCTCATCCAGCCTGACGAGCATGCTGAAACTTTCTTTAAGTCCTAGGATTCTCGGAAATGTCTTTGCTGCTTCGGCGCACATTTGGCCGCCAATTGGTATTCCTCTGCTCTGTTTTGATTCCAAATCTTCAATGTCGACGCCATACTCTTTCTTTTCTCCGGCGACCTGCAGAATCCACAATCTTTAGCAAACGTACTTCTGACTTATTTTTTTTGTTTGACAAAAATCTAAGCTCTCTGTAAAGACACGCGACTTCTTCTACTGCTAGGAAGCAAAGCAACTGGAATAAACAAACTACAAAGACATTTGGAAAAGAGACCAAGATTTCGTGAAAATTAGATTTTAGAACAAATGAGTCCCGAGCTCACAAATATGGGCAACAAACAATATCGAAATTAATGGCAGGGCGACGCTTCTGTGTGTCCCTACACGATTGCTCAAATAACGCCAAGATATTCAAGTTCCTAATCATTAATGCCTTTATAATCATAATAGAAAAAATCAATCAAAATATTTTCAGGCAACGGATAACCCGCAAACCGGATAATCCATGCACGGATAATCGAGAGTACACTGTAGTGTATAAATAATAATAAAATTCATTAAAAAAAACAGTGTTTTTTTATAAATTTTTTTTCCACATTCAGCACACCCAACATCAACATAGGCCCCTGGTCTATTTACTTGAGACACTTGTGTTCAATTTATCAGTTGTATGAATAGTGAAACCCTGATCTAGTTTACATGCAGGGCTTTAAATCGGAACTGGACCGAAAACTTGAAAATTATTATCGAAACGAATACTAGAGTTCAACCGAAAAAATATATCTGTTTATTTCGGTATATAATAATTTTTATTTAATGAAATTAAAAACGCTAAAAACCGAGAAAAGATATTTTTAGAACGAAAACCGAACCAATATAATTTTTTTTTAATTGAAACGGACCAAAAACATTAACGATTCGAAGACCTAAGTTTGAAAAAAATTGTGAAAGACGAAAGAAGACTTGTAGAAAACATCTCTGATGCTCTCAATCTTCAAGCAAACCGGTAATAATAGTCAAGCTAATATTTATTTAGTAGTAATTATTGTGTAGACCGTTACGGAGGTAAAAGTGAAAGGTAGCGACATTATAAAGAAAAGATAAAGATCAGTAGATCGCCTACATTCGAAAAAGGACCACCACATAATGTCAAATTAATTAATATGCTAAGACTGGCAATTGCAGTCATTTTTTATATCGCATGGGACACGACTGCAATTGTAGTCGTATTTATTAATAAAAAAAACATATATTACTCTTAATTCCATATGCCGAAATTTGCATTGTTGATCGGTGCAATTGCCCTGTTGCCAATGATAACACATAGTTTCAACACCTAAAGCTAGCGGTTCATGTCGGAAATGACAATTATCACCCTAAAACAAAAATAAATATTATATTATCTTTGACGCATTTATCTAAAATTTAAATAAACAACATTACAATTTTTATTTGAATAAATATGATCGTTTTCAGACATATATCTTACCTTGGTACAGGTTGAATAATAGTAAAAATAACAATCGTTCAACAATTTTTTATTGAGTTCCATTATTGATCTTGTAAACTGCAAAATAAAATACAAAACTGTTGAAAATGCCATGAAAAACGTAGGAATTTCAAATTGAAACGCAAATATTATTCAGCTGTTTAAATGTAATACAGATAGCGAGAGTAATTATTTATATTTACCGAGTGTTATTGATATATAACGATATTGAACTTTATTCACGTATTACCAAATGTGTATTAAAAAATATATTCATACGGCTAGAATAAACACGGAGCTGTTACAAAATTATACATAATAAAATATATAATAAACGAAAAAAAAAATATTTGAGCAGAGCTATGCCATACAAATGCATTTTTAATTGATCGTATATTGATATATTTAAATACATATCGTATTCGACTAATGCAATTAATAAATTCTTAAATCACCACAATCTTCTTTTGCAATATACGGTCATTAGGTCGTTTAAATTAGTAAATTATTTGGTAATGGCTCTCATTTAGTAGAAAGTATATTGTATGTATAAATAAATAATTATTTCGCAATTGATACTGGATAGATTCTGACAAATGACACTGGCCGAAAGAAACATTTGCCAAAAAATACAAAAATACTAGCGACAAATGATGAAATGTATACAAAAATAGACTAATAATATTGAATATATTGGTTGTCGAGTATGGATGGCTGGTATTTATGAAATATTCATGAATAATTGAGACGATTTTGATCGGATAATTACATGGTGTATAAATATAATTTTGATTGGTAAATGTACCGAATTTACGTGAAAAACTAGATGACGGACGCGGTGGATCTGTCGTTAAAATGTATCGTTTGAAAATTGAATTCGCGATGGTGATCACGTCGAGCAGAACACGATCACCGTTTGACAGATTATAGGTTACGGGTGCGAGATGAGATGTCAGGGGTTTGCAGGTTAGAGAAGCGTGGCGCGGGCTCACCGGCGTGGCGGGCAGGCGGGCGGGCGCTGGCGCGGGGTGGGGCGCGGGGCGCGGGGAGGGGCGCGTGGCCCCAAGCACGCACTCCATGGCCATGACCTGCGAGCAAATGTCGCATGCCCTATTTCATCGAACTCGACCCAATTTTATTTTTTTTGCATCACAAGACGAGCAAGCTAATAAAAAAATATTTCCATCGACGAATAATAAATTTGAGAGACCTAAAATAAAATGGCTGAAAAACAATAACATTAATCGAAAAATATGCGTTAATTTACATCAATTTAAAAATGCAATTAAACAAATAGAGCGATAAGAAAATGTATATCTCGATTGTTTGATAGATTGATGAATATTTATTCATATATTATAGAGGTAATAATTGATTAATCTAATTAATTATTCAAAAATTAAAATAATTATAATTTATATTTAATCCTGTAACTGCTAGAGAAAGTTATATAATTATATCCCTACGAGAATAATTATGCAAATTCAAAACGTACTTGTGTTGGTCACACATCATTATGGCCAAATGTGTGCGAGAATATTGAGCACTGCCCATTTTTCTTTTCGTCTAACATTACGGTCTGAGTTTCACAGAATTTATATATATTTAAATTAATTGCAATTTTTAACTGTCATCCTCGGCACAGTTACAGCGCCGGCACAATGCTCAGTCGCAAAACAACATAGACGGAAAAAATATATAAATAGATAAAAAAAAAACTATGTAAAAACGAAATGATAAAAATCATAATAAGAAATAAAGGACATAAAATATTATAAAAAAAATTGAAGACTAATGAACCAAGTGTAACAAGACATAGAAGCGAAGAAGTCGTTATTAGGTATATTACGTTAAATTAAAGGAGAATAAAATGAGATAAGAAGAGAACCAAGCTAAAGGTTGTTAAAAGAGTTTGAAAAAAATTGAAGAATGTTTAATATTAAGACCTTTTCCGATAAATTCCGAACCGCGAAGAAGCTGATGACAAGTGGAGTGACCTGGTCGAAAGCCGTGTTGTTCGTCAGGAAGTACATTGAGGTCTGAAGTTAATTTATATAGTCTATCGTTAATTATTTTTTCTAGAAGCTTGTCTATAGAGGAGAGGAGACTGATGGGGCGGTAGTGTGGTCTGGAGGTTTGCCGGTTTGGGGACGAGGATGACATTAGTTTTTCATAGAAGTGGAAAATAATTATATTGCAATGAAGAATTTTTTTTTTAAATTGTAAGCATACCTATAAAAAAAGAAGCTATTTTATAGCTTTAATTGAGATTTCGTCTGGGCCCGGAGTATCCGATTGTGTAGTGAATTAATGTGTGGGATGTGTGTGGTGATGATTTCTAAATTAAATGATTTGATAGTTGAGTCTACTAGTTTTTTTGTGTTTTTCGTATGTTTTCGAGTGTGTAGGAGGGGAGAAGATGGATTCTAATGAGTCGGCAAAGGCGTTACATTTTTCTAAGTGAGTAATGGCCATTTAATTATTTTTAGATTTTGCCGAGATGTTCTTACGGATTTGGCCAAGTGCCAAAGGGATTTGTTATTCTTATTCAAATTGTCATCTTTTAAAGAAAGGTCGGAGATTTTGGCGTTCCAATTGGAGTTATTCCAGATCCTTAATTCTTCCTGGACTCTTTCTTGATATTTATTGGATAGAAATCTGTAGACTTGATCTCCAACTCGATGCCATTTTCTCCGGTGACTGTTTGTGAGGGAAATTAACTGTTTAATATGAGGAGGAAGGGGAGATGTTCTTGGTATATTCGTGAGTGTGTGAGTAGCTTCTGAGATGGTGTTTGTGATTGTGTTTGTGAATTGGTGAAGTGCTGCGTCAATTTGAGAGGTTGAGGTCAAAGGAAAAGGAACTTTATTTAGTTTTTCTGTTATTATAAATTTAAATTTTGACCAGTCAGTGACATTTATATTGGTAGAAGCTAGGAGGTTGGGCTTTTCATGAATAAGGATTTCTAAAAGGATGGGTTTGTGATCCGAGGAAAGTTCGTCTATGGTCCAAATGTTGGGAATGAATTTATTTTTGTTGAGGATTGCAAAATCAAGGACGCTAGGATTATTACGGTGGAGATTACAGCCATAAGTGTAGTCATCTGGGGCAGATATTTGCCAGCTGTAGTCGCTGCTTAATTTATACACTACTTTACCCGCGCTATTCTGCGATAGGCAGCCCCAGTTTTCGTGTTTTGCATTAAAATCGCCAGCTGTAATGGTTGGGATGTCGTTAATTGGGTTGACTAATTTAAGTAAATCTGCCGTAAGGGCCTGTTTATAGATTTGATTGGAAATCACCGAGGCTGGGTTGTATAATGAAGATATCTGGAGGAGACCAGAGCTCGTCTCGAGGATTATGGTTGTCGCCTCTATTAAAGAGAGGGCGTCGGATGGGATTTGGTAATGGATAAATTGTTTTTTAATAAAAAATCCTGTACCGTCACCTCGGCGGTTGAGGCGGTCGTTTCTGTAAAATTGAAAAATAGGGATAGAAGGTTTAATACTTGCTCTGAGGTGAGTTTCATTGATAAGCTTAACGTCAATATTGTGCTGTCTGACAAATTCGCGAAGTTCTAAAATTTTATATTCAAGGGAATTGGCGTTCCAGCTGGCGATCTTAAAGAAGTTCGGCCTAATTTTATTGGCCATCAATCATGGAGAAAAAAGAAGGTAATTGATTAGCATAGAAGTCGCTTTTTTCTTGAGGGAGTTTTAGCGGACATGTAACGAGCTGCGAGTTCAAAAATCATCATCATCTCTTTGAACGAGTTATTTGTTTGATTGTGGTTGCTGTTATTATTTTTTTCAAAATTATTGAGTAGGATTCTGAGTACATATTATTGTTATTATTTTGGTTATTAATATTAGTAGGACGAGACGACCATGAGTAGGGATTGGGATTAATAGTTTGTGGGATATACTGATTTTTTGAGAGTGGAAGTTTTTTATTAAATTTTAATTGAAATTTGGACATTGTCTAAATGACGCAGTGTGTGGGCCGCCACAATTAAAACATTTCGGAATAATTTCATAGGGTTTATTACATAAATCTGTAGGGTGCGGACCAGCGCATTTCACGCATTGGAATGCCGCCGAACAGCCAGAGGAGGTGTGGCCGAATCTCTGACAGCGGTGGCATTGCGTCTGATACGGTGAAGTGTTTACATATGGTTGAATTTTTACTGCTACATATCCTAAGTGCGTAATTTGAAATAGCTTTTTTGCCTCCTCTGAATCGTTCAATTTAACTAGAAGGGTCGGTAGATCCACTTTTTGGGGATGAGTTCGCGTCAATCGATGGATCTCTTCGATGCCTGAAATCTGCTGGTCCGCCAAAAATTCTTTGGCGTCGTCGACGGAATACGAAATCGGGAAACCTTTAATTAGGATTTTAATAAGCGGATTGTCTCTAATAATGTAGGACGAGTAAGGAATTTTGTTTTCTGTGAGGAGTTTTGTCGTAGCGCGATGTTCGTCCGGAGTGTTAACAAATATTAAGGGCCCGTCAGTTGAATTTTTTATTTCCCTAGGGGCGATTTTAATTTTTTTAAGAGATTCTACAATTCCTTTAATACTATGTGGGGACCTGATGGTTATAGGAGGGATTCGAATTTGTTTTGACTGAGGAGAAGTTAGAGTGTTGGTTGCGTCAACTGGAATGATCTTCGTGTATTGTTTCGTTTTTTGTTGTGGCGGGTGAGATATTTGTGTGGCAAAATATGTAGGTGACTGTTGGGAAGGAGTATGAATTTCGAACGGGGGAGGGAGTGCAGGAAAATCTGTAATAACCGAAGGTGAGTTGGGGCCCGAGCGGCACTTACGTTTTTTTGTGTGCCTGGCTACAGTTATAAAATCTTGGGTATTTGTGGGCTCTTCCATCTCCACGTCGGTGATGGCTGCCGCTACCGGGGTTTGGTCTGACTCCGTGTCGACGCTTTGGGAGTCAGAAGCGTCTTCGTCGTGATGCTCTGAGGTATAATTTGAAACACGTGATGAATTTGATTTCAATCGATCTTTTAAAAAATTAATCTCAGAATATTGCGATGCGTTTATTTTTTTAAGTGTTATTATCTCCTTCGCTTGTTCTTCAATTAATTTTTCATATTTGTCCATACGAATAGTTAAGGTCTCAATGTAATTGAGCAGTGCAGCATTGTCTTTGTTTACCGCGGACAAAGGCAATCGCATAATGATTGTAACTTTACTTATTCCACTTTATTGTTAAATGTCACTAAGTTTATTGGTGTCACTATTTCATTTGTTGTTGTTTATCTGTCACTTTTGTAGATTATTATTTACCGATATTTATTCGGCTGAACTTGGCCGCGATGCGGCTTCCGTGACGTCTCTGATGTTGCCTGGAGGCGGAGTAGTCGCCGCCTGGCTCCTCCAGCCCAGCGCTGCTCGCGCGCAGGGTGCGCATGGCGAAGACGGGCTCTCGGGTGGGCAGGTCCTGATAGTGACAAGCGTTTTTTCTAAAATTGTGTGCACCGTCACTGAACATGCGACTGTCGTGAGCGAATACACGAAATCGAATGATTTTAATCAATATGAAGATTCTAGTTATATGTAAATTGCATACTATTGTATCTTAATTATAATATTTTTCTGTCAGTATGAGTATTATTTAGTATAACACAATCAGTATTATTAAATATATCGCAATAATAAATCAGTCTCGAAATATGTTCGCAATAAAATAATTATTTATTCACGATCTAAGCTGATAACTATGTATTAATGGCCACGTATTTATTATTTCTTGAGTAACTCTGTATTAAAATCATCATTCGAATGTCAATTGCACTCCTGAGTGCTACTCATAACTCGAAAATGAAAACCCAACTCTTTGCCCTCTTCCTCTTTGCAATGACTGTCAGTACAATGGCGAATTACAACGACGATGTAATCGAAGATGTGCCGGACTTTCTACCCATAGGTCCTCATAATAAGCATATATACGAAGATGATAATGATGCAGCCGAGCCCATGAACCATCACAGTGATCAAAAAATTAAAAAAAGTAATCATGAACCACAAAATAATGATAATAAAAAGAAAAAAGATAAGTCCAATAAGGAAAGAGATATCTTGATGTTGAATAAAGATCTCTTGTCGAAATTGTGGTTATATTATAATAATTACTATTTCTAATAAATAATGTATAAATGTAAAATAAATAAATATATTAAAATTCAACGCAAAATGTTTTATTCTTTTAATTTATAGTATTATAATAATATATTTAAGGTACACATAAGAGTATTCGTAAATATATATTAGAACGATTAACGGTTTTTTTTATCAAAAAAGATTTGAAAAGAGGCTTTTCTAACAGTTTCGCATTTAATCTTCTAATTGGGAACAATAAAATTTAGATGTTTGTCCAGGCTTTGATAATTTATAATAAAATACGCGCAAAATATCTCACCAAACATAAAGATAGAAAAAAACAGAAGTATAACTAAAATGGGGTATATTGGGTACTCCAAGTTTTTGATTTATCTCGAATAAATCTTTCAATATAAATCCAACATGTCACAAACTTTTTGTATTTGTCTAAATAGGTCTAAGAAATAAATATTATAAATAATCAAAGTCCTTTATTATGAAGCACTTATGATTAACTATTTTTATTCATAGAATAATTGATATTATAAAAAAAATGTTAACATATTAATAAAGAATTCATCAATATCTTGATTTGAAATCCTTTGGGTGTCTGAGATACCCCCTTCGGACGACTAGATTGTTTACTAGCCGCCGTGACGGATTGGTAAGGTGAACTTTTCCTGGACAAATTATCATTATTAATTTTTATTTATACAATATTTTACACCACAGAGCCAGTATACACTGGGAAGGAAAACCCTAATATGTTGACCAATAATCGATCTAGTCTCGATACTTTTGCTCCTCTTTTCTTTTTTCTTGGGGACCCCTATCCGAGGAGGTCTTTCCCATGATGAAAGGATTGCTATTCTGCGACCGAGCTAATAATCACTTGCGACTTGCTACTTGAGACTCGTTTTGGACAGATGTGCATATGTATGCCTGTGTATATCTATTTATGTGTATGTGTGTGGTCACTCGCTACTTGTCATTTGTGACTCGTTATAAACAGATAACGCGTTAGTAAAGAGAATAAACTAATACAGAGATAAACCCCCTGCTACTTGCCTGGACACAGTCAAGAGGGTAAAATCCGATACCAACATGGTAGAAGATGTACGTCCAATGCCAGCAATGGCCAAGAGAGGGAAACTTTTTAAAAAAAACCGCATACCAAGACGGCTCGGTTCCCCGCGGTATGGACACGAAAGGGGAGCCCTCACGTCACGTGTGAGACTTAGGTTCCTTTGGCCTCGACACCATGCGAGAGTTTGGTAAGGTCCATGCCCTCAGCGAGTGAGAGCCTTGTGACTAGCAAATGATGATGATGATGATACATTAGCTGTATCAAATGTGTTTTAATATAAACAATAATATGTCAAAAAATATATAAATCTATGAGAAATCATTAGGAATAATCTTAATGTTAATATTTTCGTTAATATTGTTAATTATAATGATTTTAATAATTCCGAAAAGGATAACCATTAACTTCAACTGCACGTTGCATTTATTATGGGGTCCGATTTAACGACCAAGATGAAATATTTAAATTTTACGAGCCAAATAACAAATTTCCGAGTATTTATGCAAAATTAAAATTTTAAATGAGATATTAATGACGTCTTTAGATGTGCCGGGGACAAAGTGTTGTGTTTGCTGCAGAAGATGACTTCCCGCAGGGCATCCGAGTAGATTGTCGAAGTCTTAGTGCCGGAAAAACGGGGTCCAGTTTAATAGAGAGCCCGGATGTTGAAGTATGAGTTTGAGAAGTGGGGTGAGAGCGAAAGTAGGTGGTGAACTTTTAATTACATGGACACCCCACAGCTTCTCCACTACAACGAGGCACTACTGTGAGGCCTTGGGCGTCTAATTTTAATAGTTTTATACGATATAATAATGGGTATCTGTATTATTATTAAGATTATAGTGGAAAACTTATACAATTCATAAACAAATGTTTATACAAAAAAAACATAACATAACGTGTAACTAAGTTCGTACATTTATTTTTTGTAATAAAATAAGAAATCCTGATAATATATAAAAAAAATTATACTAAGTAACTAAGTATAACTAAGTATACTTCTATCTCAGTCATAATAATAATATTTGATCCGTTACTTCAACGGAAGATGCCATTTCGTTGCAGTTGGAGATTGATTTTTTGCAGGATTCGTCAATATTAAATTATCTTTCATTAAGTATTGGAAAATGTCAAACAATGACACTTTATAGATCAATAGAGCCCATCATCTTTAATTGCAGATTTAGAAACGTAACTCTTCCTAAGCTATCGCCTGTTAAAAATCTGGATATTTTGTTTGATTCCATGTTAAAATTTAGATTTCATGTATCGGACGTGTGTATGAGATCATCAAGAATGTTGGGCTTCGTCTTCAGAAATTCTCATCACATACGTAGCACCTTAGTCATACGAGTGTTCTATGATACATTGTTTTGGAGCTTGTTCGAATCAGGTTCCATTGGGCACCTTATGACGCCTGGAATTCCTCCAGATAATAGGGAAAAAATACATAAAGAAATTTTAAAATGTCTCTACATGAGAGAGTTTCGATTCTATCAAAGTTTATACCCCAGCGCATGGATACAGGGCTGCTTGGGGTATGTAGCCCTTAAGAAAAGAAGCTCGATCTACTTGGCAAAGCACTCTTTTAAACTGTTGATTGGCGTTGTACATAACCTCCATGTCCCGTAAGAGTTGCCATTATGGACGCTACCTCACTACAATCACTACCATACTCATCCGCATATGCTTTTTCTTCCCCCAAATGTGAGGACAGGTGCTCTCAAAGACTCTCCAGTAACCAGAGCTATTACTCTGCTCAACCTAGTAGTATACAGTATATAGTCGTATACAGTATATCAAAGGTTATTTAATGATAATGAGAATAACACAACAATCTCTAATAAAAATTATGTATGTATTCTTGAAAAAAAGTAAAAAATCAAATACTTTTAAAGCGAAATATAATTTAAAAAAAAATGATACAAAAATACACCTTAAAACATGTATACATATTTCATTTTTTTGCATTTATATATTATGTAATAAAATTATTATAATCAATAATCCCAAAACTGATCTTCATTTTCATGAGTATGTTTATGATGACCTTTTCCACCTTTATGATGACTGTGATGACGCATGGGCTCGGGTGGAGCATCCTGATTTTCATGAGTATGCTTTTTGTAATGACCCGGGGCTGGATATTTAGGATCGTTAAAATCTTCTTGGTCATCCGCCATTGTACTAACAATAATTGCAAAGAGGAAGAGGGCGAAGAGTTGAATTTTCATTTTCGAGCTTTGAGTTCGAACACACGACTGCACTTGCGAATATGGAGTGATGATTTCAATATAGAGTGCACAGTTTTTATACGAAACAAATGAGCCATTAACACATATCTTTTACGCGAAATCGTGATTATCAATATAAAATAATATTAATTTTATTGCTAATTAAATACTATTTTTTTATATGTAAAACGATGCCGATTATCTTAATGATAAGTTAAACGAAATAAATTAAAATTTAATAACTCTAAGGTTGATTTTAAAACAGCGCAAATGTAAAGTATTCAGTATTCTGTAATTATACTCGTTTCTCCCGTAATCTTCGAATCCGTCGAGCTATCAATAATTAACACCGCCACCATTTTATATACAGAAGATACAAGGGCTATTTTATGGCTAAAATTAAATATTAATTTTTCAATTATCCCCCTATAACGAGACAAATATCTGGCCATTCTGAAATAGGCAACCTTGCGTATTAATTAGTTTATAAACTCGAAAATAGATTTTTTCTGTGATATAGCTTGGTAAATGCCGTAATGTGTAATTATTTATAAAGCATCATTTTTATCACAATTGTAGTCCTTTGAGTTTTACTTAAAATAAATACTCATGAAAATAATAATTTATATTAGGGTAAATATTTCAGTTCGTTTTATTAGATAATTTATATTTAAAATTTATATTTGAACTGTAATTTGAGACTAACGACGGATGATTTTTCATTAAAGCTAAACAGAATTATTTTTAAACAATAATTTGGAAGATTGTGTAATAAAATATATTATGTTAGTTTTATCGACTATATCGGAGAGTTTCTGAGAGCATCTGTCCTCACATTGGGCGGAAGAAATATCACACCCAAACGAGTTGGATGGTAGTTAGGTGTTAGGTTAACTTTTCGTAAGGGTTACATAATCCATCCAGCCCTGTAACCATGCGCTGGGGTATAAACTGGTGTAGAATCCAAATTCACTCACGTAGAAATATCTTAAAATTTCTCCTGGATTTTTTATAGTCTGAAAATATTCGAAGCGTCATATTCCGCTCATATGATGAAACTAAATTTCTCTAGACAAAGCGTAACATTCTTGAAGCTTTATTACATACTTCGTATACATGAGAACTGAACCTAAGCTTAGAGTCGAACAAAATTCCCAAATCTTTAATAGATGATTAAATTCCCATAAATACTTTAGATTTAGAAAATATCATTTTCTGACATTTCCCAACACTAAGCTAGAGACGATGCCTTATTGAGTAAAGAATTGATATTCAGCTGCAGCGGCAAAAGTGCATTAACTATTGTGGTAATTGATTTAAATAGTTTTAATAGTGAGAAACTATAAGAAAAGACATGTTGTATTTCGTCTATAAATTAATTAGAGTCCTGTAGGATTCCCGAAGTTGCATCGAAGACACATGACGTTAGGGAATCATGCTTCACGTAACTGTCTCCTCTCCTTTAAATAAATGAAAAAAATGCTAGACTGGGTCGACCTTAGCAAACGCCCTTTTAACGTTAGAAAAAAAAAAATTGAATTTCATCAAGTGAATCTAATAATTTTGATTGTTTTCCTGCATTTAATTTATTGTTTGTATAAATAAAATTTTAAAGTAAAAGAAGAAATTATCAAAGTAATTTTAAAACACCTACAAAAATTGAAAACGACTCTTTTGCAATATTTTCCGAAAACTAGTAAGGACGATTCTTGGGTTTAGAATCCATTTTCCGTAACAGCTATACCAGTAAGATTTCTAATTGATTTAATTGACAAAAATACGAAGATCAGCCTTTAAATTATTACCCTAATTTTTCAAAATCAAAATATTATTGTTTTACTTGCGTTTTCTGAATTTTTTTTATGCCAAGAGGGATTTTTTTATTATGCTGCAACGAAGTCAAAGTGCAGGAAAAGGCCTGACACCACACCAGATATTAGAATGCAACTCATAAAGTGCTTTATTTATTCATATTTTTATTTTTATATTTAAAAATAATTGCTAAATAAATAATGTAATTCAATAACATTTTATTTTTATTTTGAGTAGGAATTACTCTAATAGTAGGAATTACTCAACCTAAAAATATGCTGAGTGTTCCATTAAATTTTCCGTACTTGCGAAGTATTCCATTGCAGAAAAAAATTGGGAAACCCTGGAACACATAATAGGTTTATTTTATTTATAATATTTTTTTGTCGATAAGTTTACGCCATATCAAAATTTATCGCCGCCCATATCAAAAATACAAAATTAGAGCCCCTCTGGCGCGTATCAGATTCTCGCACAACTAACAAAAGTTGGGATGGAAAAGGACGAGCCTCGGGGGGCTGTCCCGGCCACCTATATTCTAAAATTGTAAACGCAAAATCAAACTCGTGAATGATAAATGTGGCGCCGTGGCCGACCTGGGCGTAAGTGAAACGAATATATGCGGGCCCGTGGCGGGGGGCAGAGGCGTCGGGGGCGCAGCCTCACAGTAACAGATGTCTGGGCGCAGAGTGTGCGGCCCCCGTAAAAATACTTTGTGTTTGAAAGTTAAATATTTAATGCAATCTCGCTGCCTTACTTGTTCCACCAAATCGCCGGAATACATCACGGGAACAGTTCTCTTTGTGGGATAACACCGGAGCTGGGTGGGGGGTGGCGGCTCGGGAGGGCAGGGTAGCAACTTCATGAATTGTTAACCCAGAAGTAAACCTTTGTCCGCCGCGTTTCCTGTCCCCCCCGCACGGCACCACCCCGCCGGAAAACCATTTGGGAAAACTGCTTAATTTGTCTTCAATACGTCTCGAAGCGATGCGCCACTAATCTATATTGTATTACCGTTTAATTACAATGTCCAAATTTAATGGATTACACCGCAGATGGGTATATGAACAGTATAAGTAGATGCTGTACTGTTTGCTCTAAGGAACTTAGGGACACGTGTTGCGGATATATTTTATGCCTGGAACATATTAACGTATGAAAAATTCAACATATTTACACAAGAGTCCAAACTGCACTAAAAATGATTGATAACTCTTAAATATCCACCGAAGTAGGAAAATAGTGAAAAATATGACAGAATTATAACAAACTCAATTTTCTAGCTAAAATTAAATCTTTCTAATCTCTAATAAAACGAAGATTCTTGGTCCACTAGGTCTGGCCATTTTTTCTTGGGAAGTTTACTGTGAAGTTTAATAAAGAATAATTTTTATTAGTAAGAATCTAGTGAATGTTCTATCATTTTAGTTGTATCTAGTGGCTCCAACAATAATATAACAGACCTCGAAACAATTGTTTTAGATATACAGAACCCTTGTTCAGCCAGAATTAATAATGAGTTGCATTTCCGTAAGGTCCTGAATACCAGGATCGTCTGAGATTGACAATTCAAGGCGGTATAAACTAATGCGATATCTCTGTTAATTTGAACATTCCAACATCGAATTTAAACAAGATTTAGTCCAGTTTAAAAGGATTGTAAAACGTTTGTTTTTCAAAGATCGGGTAGATCTGAACCCTCGGATGGAAAAGAATAGTTGGTGAGATGCATGGAGGATGAATCCCTTAGTATTTTTTGAATAGATACTTTGTAGTTGTACGAGACGTATAGTTGTATGATACATTGGTTTGGAGCTTGTTCGAATCAGGTTTCATTGGGCACCTTATAATGCCTCGAGTTCCTACAGATAATAGAGAAAAAAAATCTAAAATGTCTCTACATGGGAGAGTTTGGATTCTACCCAAGTTTATACTCCAGCGCATGAATACATGGCTGCCTGGGGTATGTAACCCTCAAAAAAAGAAGGTCGATCTACTTGGCAAAGCACTTCGAAACGAATTTATTTATAAAAAAAATAATACAAAAATTAACCTTAAAATGTGTATACATTTTTTTTGCAGCTATATATTATTAAATAAAATTGTCATAATCAATATGGCCAAAACTGATCTTCATTTTTATGAGTATGTTTATGATGACCTCTTCCACCTTTATGATGACTGTGATGACTCATGGGCTCGGGTGAAGGATCCTGATTTTCATGAGTAATATAGTTCTTGAATATAACCATTCAAAAAAGAGGAAAAACAATACTTTCAATGCAGAATGAATATATTTATTTTTTAGTTAATTACAAAAATTATACAAAACAGTCTTAACAATAAGTGTAATTATTTCTCTCTAGTAGGTTTTTTTGTTAAACTTTTCGAAAGGATAGAACATTTTATGTTAAATTAATACATATTTTTTTGGTAATAATTTTAGTAATTTGCATCATCTTCATTTTCATGAGTATGTTTGTGATGCCTTTTTCCGCCTTTATGATGACTGTGATGACTCATGGGCTCGGGTGGGGCATCCTCATTTTCATGAGTATGCTTTTTGTAATGACCCGGGAGTGGATATCTAGGATCGTCAAAATCTTCTTGGTCATCCGCCATTGTACTAACAATAATTGCAAAGAGAAAGAGGGCAAAGAGTTGGATTTTCATTTTCGAGCTTTGAGTTCGAACACACGACTGCACTTGCGAATATGGAGTGATGATTTCAATATACAGTGCACGGTTTATATATGAAATAAATGAGCCATTACCACATATCTTTTACGCGAAATCGTGATTAACAAAATTAAATAATATTTATTTAATTGCTAATATAATATAATACATTTTTTTATATGTAAAACGATGCCGATTATCTTAATGCTGCGTAAATCGAAATAAATTTAAATTGAATAACTCAAAGGTTCATTTTAATTCAGCGCAAATGTAAAGTATTCAGTATTCTGTAATCTTCGAATTCGTCGAACAATCAATAATTAACACCGACACCATTTTATATGCAGAAGGTACAAGTCTGAAGGGCTATTTTATGGCTATCGCAAATTAAATATTAATTTTCTAATTATTTCCCTATAACGAGACAAATATCTGGCCATTGTGAAATAGCCATCCTTAAAATATGTATACATTTTTTGCAGTTATATATTGTTTATTAATATTATTAAAATCAATAACTAAAAAAACGTGCTTTTTGTATAATAAATAGTTTATTATTTAAATGACGATAACGTTACACGTTTACGATTACGATACACGTTCACAATACTAAACGCATTAATTGCTTTATGATTATTTACATATTAAGTATATATAAGTTGTAGTCAGCATTCAATAAATCATTCTAATCGCAATTAAAGTCGCGTAGATTTAGCGAGCACTCGAAATGAACATTCAATTAGTCAGCATTATTTTTTTGCACTGTTAAGCCAAACTGTAAATGCAGATGTTCGATTCCCTTTTCAATAAATTCTTTATTTTTGTAGCGTAAGGCCTCGCGTTATCGTGTTGAAGGATCCTTTTTTATGTAATTAACCAAAACAGATCATTTTTATGAGCTCTTGTTTTATTCGCTCGAGTTGTTCACAATACATTGTCGCTGTAACGGTCTGATCAGGTTCAAGCAATTCATAGTGTATAATTCCAGAAAAATCCCACCCCACATAAAAAAGAACCTTCTTTATTGTTAGTGATGGTCGAGAAGTCGGAATAGGTACTTCCCCGGATGAAACCCATTGTTTTTTTTCCTTCAGGATTATTGTATATAGCTGAGCTTTTCCTGGAGGACCTGTCCTACGGTGAGTCTAAATGTGGACTACCTATGATGAGCCGTTGCGGTAACCATCGCATCTAAAAAATCCTTAGAAATACAAGCAACCTACACCTAAGAAGGCATGGCCAATAGGCTAAGAGAAGAGAATCTCGCCCCGACCTGGCCCGCGTAAACCACAAAAGCCCTGTAAGCAGGGATGGAGGAGACAAGATCCTGGTGAAAGACGGGGCCAAGGGACCGCCTCTCTAAACATAGTCTCTCTCTTAGAAGAAAACTCCGAACACTCCTAAAGATTATTCCGATGAGTGTTCATTAAAGTCACAAAACTCGCAAGTCGGATCATCAATGAGGCACATCTGATGAAGATTGGTGTTAAAGGAGCCATGTCCCGTGACAAACTGGGACACGTAGTGACCAGAAACAAACTAATGCATCTTCACTAGAGCAGGTACATTGGGGAAGAACCGGAAACCAGTTCTGCCCGTACTCTCATCAGACCGACAGGATTGCCATGTTTGATTGATATGTTTAACGCAATACTAGAGTCTCTTCTTGAGTGGGGCTTGTTCCAAAGATTCGACTTTGGTGGAGATTCCCAATACGTGCTCGATAGCCACGAGGGATCAACCAGCTCGCAGCACGGATCTGGTGTTCCATGTCAAGCAACAGAACGACGGCAAGGTATGACAGAACCGCTGTAGAGGCAGTCCTATAGGCCATGATCAGCGCAATAAGCACCATTTTTTATTTAGCACCTAAAAGACAATGAACAATATGTTCCATCATAAACAAATGTAAGAGTTTATAACCTTTACAACGTTTACAACATGAATCATTTTTTGATTATTATTTTTACATAATGATGATCACGGTAAATTGGATTATACTTTAAGTATATTTTTAAAGGCCCCCTCTGCGGTACGACTAAGTATCGCCGACCTTTAACCCTTTAATCGCCAAGCCAATTATATAGATTTTTAACGTACGGCGTATAAACTCAAAATAAAATGAAACGGCTAAAATATATCGACATTCTAACAATCACATTGCCTTTAAAAGATGTCTCTGGATTAATTTTCATTTAAAAATATTATATTTATTCATAAATAATTTCGTAGTAGCGTTTGCCGTGGCGCTGTTGGTTAGCCGGTTTTGCGTGCCTGCACGCCGTGGCGTCTAAACGGTTAGGGGACTACACATGACGACAGTCAATTACCTATGCAGCCCAAAGGACATCTGATAGACCGTGCCCATGTGGGCTAAGGGTTGGGGTCTGGGGATGCGATTCTCGCTCCGGCCAGGCCGGCGAACACCGTAAAGGCCCTGAAAGCAAGTATCAATGCCCGATAGGGCAAGGGGCCAGCCTGACCGCATCTAGCATGGTTTTGCTCGCGGAATCAAGCTCCGAGCACGTCCAGAGAATATGGTCCGAGATTTGTTCGTCACACTCGCAAAAGTCACAACGAGGATTGTTTTTAAGGCCAAGTTGATGCAGCTTAGCGTTGAAGGCTGAATAGGATGAATTGGGGCACATGGTGGTTTGGTTCGATCCAGGGCATCAACAGAAAACTAAATCAGCCAGTAGTCTCCTGTGACCAGCGCTTCTGCCATGTGGACATGGCTGTGCTGTAGACGGCTGCTATGAGGCGACCAGTCTTGGGAGAGGTCCGCAGGTGGTGTGATGATGGTGTCTCCGACCAGGGCCTCGAATCCTCTGTAGGTCAGCCAAAGTGCAGCTCGTACCTGTAGCTCTAGGTCTCTTGCCTAGCAGGGGACCTAGAGCTACAGGTACAGCAGGACTTCTGCCAGTACCGCAATGATCGCTGTAAAAGAGGTTCGATAGGCTTTAGTTATCATAAGTAGAGGCAATCTTCGCCCTGATAGTAGACGGCGGTTAATTGCAGAGCTGGAAGCCCTGTGGGCCCAGAAATTGGCTGCATACGTGACGATCGCAAAAAAGATTTCCATTTTTGAACTTTTTATCCACCGATGACGCAAGTATCGGTAATTTCTTTCAATGCTTCGTTTGCCTTCATTCCTTGATAGAACAAAAATAGCATACGATGACCTGAGTGTGCTTTTTCTATTGTTGGCCTTGACATCTTTTCCCCTTGGTAAAAAAAATATTTTTTAACCGAAAAATAAAATTTACGACAACAGCTTTAACATAATAACAAAACTTACGTTTTTGCGGGTCCGTATCTCGACACAAACTAATTGTGAATGAGCTTATCTAAGAAATTTTGTTACTTTTCCGTTCCCCTACTGTAGAATACAAACAGAGCTTCAAGATGTTACCAAATTAAATCTGTTTAATGTTAAAACGTCATAACAAAAAATTATCATTACTTTCTGATTATTACTAATTCAAATTTATTACATGAGTAAATACATATATCAATAAGGAAATCGTGTGACAGAAAAACATTAATTTTGATAAATTGTGCTGATTTAGCTCCTGCTGCTTTTTATTGCTGGCAATTTTCTTCATTTAAACAACACGCGCGTTCGTGAAAATATTCATGAATTCTTCACACACATTATTCCGTTGGCAAATTATAGGTATTACAGCAAACTTGTTATTGTGTCGTATATTAAAAATAACTACCGTCTTCCGCAAACAGCAGACAAAACATTTCTCGACATAATGATGATAACAGCCTGCCCGAGTTGTCGTTGAATTTTTGATGCGAACAACGAAATTTAATTGCGAAGAAAAGTCGTATGGGAAACGTTTCCTCTCGGTTCATCTGCATACGATATTGGCTCCGCGTTTACTCAGACTCGGATATATCCCGAGTCAAATATTTAAAAGACAGGCCCTTGAGCCCTTCAGCGATACAAGAACACCGTGAGCTTACTCCACGGCAAATTCATAGATTATTAAATCTTCTGCAAAAACCACCAGTCGAAGAGTGAGCGAATCCGGAATAATGGATGACGCGTTTCCTTTTTTATGGCTCAGTTGAACGAAAGTAAACCTTAATTAACGAGCGCGTAACGGTCGTTTTGAGATAATAAATATTTGGAAGGGATTCAGCTTCCACGTGTTGAAAAAGCATTTTTTTAAATAATTTATTTTATGTAATATTGAACGCTCTATATACAACCGAGATATTCATTAAAATATATTAATAAACCCTCATATGTTATTATTAATAAATATTAAGGATACAATAATTTATTCTATGAATAAAAAATCATAAATTAAATTTAATGATGAATGATAGAGCGTAATCAATTATAGTTTGCTTGATTATGTATATAATTTCTAATGAAAATTAAGACAAAATCCGGTCTTTATTCGCAGCATGACTTCACCGTATTACGTATTACTTTCACAAAGTTTAATTATCTTATCTGAAATATTACAGTAATAACTTAGTTGGTTATAGCAGGTTACAATAACAACGCAAGATTACATTTCATAAATCATTCCGCAACTAGAACTCGTGTTTATAATTTTGAACAACCATAGTGATAAATATTTTATTAAAATGCAACGGTTTATTTTATAAATTGAAACAAATTCAATTTGGAAAATATTCCCGTGAAGTTTTCCCACGACGATTGTAAAACGAACGTACGTACAAAGTGCTCGCAAAGCTTTCTTGCCAAAGTAATATCGCACCTATTCTAAATTTAATGGCGGAAATATTCACTAAATGCACATACGAAATTCAATGATATCGAATTTTGAACCTTTGTGAATGATTATTTAATTTTAGCTATATATTATACAACGATATGAATTAATTATGAACTTAATTTAAGAAGCTTTTATTATTATTTTATTTATTTGGTAATATTATTACATAGAGTTCTGAAGAAAGTTGATGTATATATAGATACATAGATTATATTATCTCGTAATGGAGTAATTCATCACGAGACTTTCCTAAGCTTTTAAGATTTAACAGAATACACTCCGCCTGGAAATGCAATTAAGTGCATGTTATGAGTTATATTGCTGGCATTTTGCAGCACAAGGAGGCTACTTACTGCATAGTCGCTAAATTAAATTAGAAAATATATTTATTTTCATTCAGTAAGTCAATATTTATTATAATAGTGAAATATCCTTGGGTTTTGCTATATTTTTTTAACTTTAATTTCATATTTATACTAAATATTATTCATTTTTATTATTTTAAGGAATTTTGAGATATTTAAAATAAAATATAATCAGATAAGTCAATAATCAATAAAATAAATACCAATAATATATAAAGAACTATAATTTATTAAAAAAACACCGAAACTATTCAGTATATTTTCAATAATCAATAAATACCTAAGCAGATTATTATCAAATATTATTTAAATAATTATTTTAAAAAATAAAATGTATGTCTATTTTTACAAGTAACTTTTGAATTAACTCATTGCCTACGGGGGTCGTGGATTCCACCATCAAGAGCGTTTTTGTGTATGTCCGGGGCGCGCATATCACACTCTAGCCTACGACACTACGCGTTTGATCGGCTGTAGTTTTTTTATGGTTAGATACTTGATAGTTGTCATCATCATCATTATAATCATAGGCGCAATATCCCTATTGTAGAGCCCTGGCCTCATCCAATACCCTTCTCCATTTTATCCGGTCTGCCACTACGTCGCTCCATTTTCCGGTTAGTTTCAATGATGTACATAATCCTACCACCTCAGATAGGAAGACTCGTTAAAAATAAGCTTCTTCGGCGTCTGGCTGTCTCGTATCCTTGACACGTGACCGGCCCAACAGAGTCTGACCACACGATGACAGCTGTGACCGGTATATCCTTGTATAGTCGGTACAGCTCCTTGTTGCTTCGGATAGCTCGTTGTCTCAGAACTCTTCTCTCCAGGATATCTAATTGTCGCTATTAATTGCTTTGTCAAGAGCCAACATTCAGATACGTATATTAGGACGGGCCTGATAGAGTTTGACTTTGATCTACTTTGAGAGGAATCTCGTCGTAGATTCTTTTGAAGTCTAAAATAGCACCAGGTTGCCAGAATGGTTTTTCTTCATACTTTAAAATTGGTTTTTGTTGTTCGTGATATGTGAACCGAGATATGTGAATTCCTGGACGGCCTCTAAGCTGAACTCTTCGACTCTCTAATCGGAAATTCAATACAAATAAAATGATTAGACCTTAAGGAGATTTTGGGTAAATGCGGCAAGTGCTTAAAAACCGTTTATTTAAAATATTTTATGACTATTTTACAAGATGGAGTGAGAATAAATTCTTACTGATGTCATATTGTAATTGTTCTCTATTATTTATGATGTTCTTCATCATTAGGAGCTATAAAAACAGCTATTGTGGATAATAAAAATTATGAACTATCCCAGTGATCCAACGGTTAATGACCTTGAAATTCACATACAAGCCTTCACTATAAATATTAAAAAACCATGTTTTATAAAAAAATCAATTCAGCCCGTTTCTAAAAAGTTTGGTGATCACTGCTATAAGATAAAAAATATTTTTTTCACATCAATTATCCAGTAAATGTTAAAGTTCATGTAATTAAAGTATCGGCTTAATATCTCTATTAATAAAAGAGTTATGACTTTTTTTGTAAAAAACGACTTTCACCAAAGTTTGACTGCGATTCTCCGCGTAGGTAAAGTATGCTTTATATTTATGATCTATATATGCTATATACATAAAAATAACGAAAATAAGTCTGTAATATTACATTAATAATAATAATATATATTTTTTATTGCTCTTTTATTTTGTAATAAATATTGAATTCATATTTTCCATATAAATATATTAAACAGCAATTTAAATTGTTTTAAACGATTTTATAAATATTATATATAGAAATAAGATTAGTATATAGCTGTGAGTATATAGATTTTGGATTGAAAAGCTGTGTTCGAATCACGTTTATGTTCTAATGTACCTCGGGGACGTTTTATTTCACACGTGTAAAATCTCTACGGTATTATTCTCAATACCTACGTGAAACGAATTAAAATTTTATTTTATTTCACATAATATACTTATTATTATCTCTATATTCTTGAAATTTATATTAAAAAAATCTGAATCAATTCACTAATTGGAGCTAGATTCAACGAACGAAATCTCTTAATCTCTCAGAACTTAATTCTATTATAAATCCCTGACATAAACGATTCATATAATCCACTGAGATGTATGAGAGGTAATCACTGCATATTATTTGCAAGAAATTGTTTCATAAAACCACAATGTTTAGCTATATCCGAGTATATAATTAATTATCACAATTAAGCGTATGAATATTCCGCGATTACACAGAATGTGAATTAGACTTACAAACCATAATATCTGTTTTAAATACAATCCAGCGTAATTCTCAGATAACAAGCGTGTAATTATCGCACAGTTAGTGTTGTTTGATTTATATTGTTTGATTATATCATGGCTGAGGACGCAATTCGGTTGCATAATGGCTACATTGTCCGTCGGCAGTGTCTTCACATACTCGGCACTACAGTCAATACACAATTGCAGACAAAAGAAGCCTTCGGGGATGATGTGGCAACATCTCTGTCAGCACAACATATAACTCAATTAGCTAGGATAGTTGCCCCCGGGGGTTAAACTTACCGGTATATTGTAGTCGTTGAAAAGTTTACTTTGAACAGGGTTGAAATGTAATTTAGAAATTATCGAGCGTTTCAATTATGTATGATTATATTTAATTATTCAATTAAATATTCAGAATAATTTTATACGTATGATTATTAAGAATATATTATTTTATATTCGAAAAATATATTTGTGATTCAAGATATTATTAGAAATTATTTGTGTATAGTAAAAAAAATCAATTGTTAATGATTAATTAAATGTCAATATTTTTATTCTATTTTTGTTATTTATTGTACACCTTTCTATTTATTTATAAAGGTCTTCAGCCCCTATGATAACTGTAGAGAACATCCAGTGGCATATATAAGACATGTTTGTGGAGCTTTTCACTACATGGATCTCCCAGAGTAAATAAAACGAAAATTAGATTAAGGAACATTTACATTGTGTATTGTACGGACGTGAAAAATTCTATTCATAATATTTGACATTGGGGTGAGTTTTTTTTTTCATTTAAAAAAATAAACTATTGAATAAATTTTTACTTTTAATGTATTCGCTCTATTTTTTTCATAAAAAAATTGGAGACATTTTATTCATTTAAAAAATATTTTTTATTTAGAGTCCAGAAATATATATGTTTAAATTATTTATTATATATTCAAGTATCTTAGTATTTGATAAAAATAAATAATACAATATTATATGAGGTTTGATAAAAAAAATCGCAGGATGTATGGTATCCAAATTTTATTTTTTTGAGGTAGTAATACCCTTGTTTCTGACGTATCTTGACATTTGTAGCTATATTTAATGCTTGATATATTCTTGGGTTTCAAATTTTTGTAAGTTTTTTTTTTGGGTTTAAATTTTATTTTAAATATAATTAATCAGATATCAAAAGATATTTTTTAGCTAAAAAAATAGGACTACGATGCCTCAGCCTCCATATTCAGCAGACATGCTTCTTGTGACTTTTAACTTCTGAAAAATAAAAAGAGCTAAACGGCATGCTGAAAATTACGCTTCAGATGTGCTTCGAAGCTTGAATAAGGGCTAATTTGAGGAGAAAAAAAAATATTATTGATAATTTAATAATAAAAAATAGAAAAACAAAAATTCCATTAATTATTTTTATTTATCTAGCCGTACCGATGGGGTATATTGGAGACCCCAAGCTTTTGATATTTCTCTGATAACTCTTTTATTATAAATCATGTCACAATTTTTTTGTATTTGTCTAAAAAAGTCTAAAGAATAAATATTATAAAAAAACCATTGTTCTTTATTGACTGCAATTGCAAAAAAAACATCGCCAAGATTGTTGTCATTTATACGTCATATTTATTAGTTAAAAAAATGATATATCGATCAAATTATAAAGCATATAATGAATAACTATTTTTATTTTTAGAATAATCCTTTTTTTAAATGTTGTGGTCCCTGATAGACCCCTTTCGGACGACTCGGTTGTTTTCGAGCCGCCGTGACGGATTGCTTATAAACCATACATCATCTAGTGTTTTATAAAAATATGTATCACACAACTATATTAATATATTACATATGTAATATTTTTTAAAATTAATACTACATTATTAGTACTGTTAGCTATTTTTTTAATTTTATTTGTTGTTGTCATTGTATACTTTTTTATATCATAATTTCAAAACTTATCCTAAGGCAATGATATATTATGATGAAAATGTTTTTCGTTCAGCCAAAATTGTAATTATTTATTTGTATATTTAAAATATGATATACCATATTTTATTTATTCAAAATTATTGAGTAAACATCTCGAAAAAATTATAATAATATAAACAATAACAATGACATGAAATGCTGAATATTTTTCGATATTTATGCTCATAATTAGACTCATTATTATTTTTCGTATTAAAATTATGTGTCGGCATTAATGTATGCAATTTTAAAATACTGATTTCAATCTCGCAACTTTGCCCGTATTGGCTGGACCAAGTTTATCGGCAACGGCCAAACTTTCGCGCTCGTCTCGCTCAAAGTTAAATTATTGTTTCCAGGCAACGACATTACAACTTATTTAATTTTTCAAAAATATCGGCTGCTGTATATTACTGAAACTAACCGAGTAATTTGAACCGTGATCATATCGTTGTCACTAAAAACTTTCATACCAAACGACCGTTTAATTAGTCGAGTGTTAAACTAATTTAATGGCGTCTATCATAAGCCATCTGAGACTTATTAGAATATATGTATATTATTATAATTCATGAGTAGAAAACGCAGGTAGAGCGGCTGAAACTGAAACGTGAGTAAGTTTTTTTTAAATAATTCGTATTGAAGATGAAAGCTTTCAAGATATTTATTTAACTAAAATGTATTAATTCTATTTTAATATCAGCATAAAATGGTTCTTGATGTCAACGACATAATCTCTGACCCGCATACCACTTCCACGATAATCCAACAACGTCCGCCCGGAATTATTTAGAATTTCTGAAAATTAAAACGTATAAAGCATATGTAAAATTCTTATGCACCCCCATATAATAACCGCTCGAACGACGCTCTTCAGGCATATTTGGCGCTAAAAGCTTTCCGGATTTCCGGCCTACGGAATCCGCAATTACATTTTTCGGTGGGAAAATTTCACGGATGAAACAGACCTGGGCGTTTGTGTCCTTTTGTACCGTGCGTGTCACAAGCTTCAATATTAATGGAAGTCCCTGCCTCTAATTTCGACGAGAATCTTGATGAAAAAAAAGTTTCTTCGGCGCTTATACGGGCGGGCTTTTCCACATTTTTCTTATGAAAGACCGCAAAAGCTCTGATTTATTTTTAGAACGCAAAATAAACAAACGTATGTTCGTATGTGGAATTTGCAACGTATTTTTTAAAACATGTAAAAAAACGAAAAAGAATAATAATTAAAACAACACATAGGTAATTAAAAGCTAAAGTATTATTCTAATATAATTTTTAATAATCATTAGTTTTTTTAGTAATATACAAATGTTTAAGACAGAGATATAATTACCGTAATTATTAGGTCAGACACCAAGAAAGATTTTTTTTATTTTACATAGGGATGTTTGACCTCAATTAAGGTCAGATGGGAATAACGTAAAGATATTTTTAAGATTACTTTTGTAGTTTTTACGGTAGCAAATACTATCATTTCTTAGTTTTCATGTGAAATTTGTGATCATGGGAAGGAGCATGATTTTTTTTTACATAAAATACTGTACTTTAAAAGAAGAGGTTGTGTATATTGTGATGTAGTGTTGGAATTTGTGAAAAATATAAAAAGAAGAATTTTAAATTAAAGAAATGAACCCACTTGGAAAAATGAAAATTGCGACCATATACAAGGAATATAAAAATTCCCGCTAGTTATTAGAGAAATATCAATGCTTGAGGCTTACAATGTACCCCCATCGGTATGGTTAGATAAATAAAAATATGATTTTTGTTTTCCTATTTTTTATTATTAATTAATCCATATTATTTTTTTTTCTCCTCAAATTAGCTCTTTTTTCAAGCTTTGAAGAACATCTGAAACGTAATTTTCAGCATGCCGTTCAGTTCCTTCAAGGACTTTGTCTTTAACCTTTTAAATGTTGGCATCTACTTACTACTTTCTATAGTAGAACTGTAAGACAAGAAGCATGTCTGCTGAATATGGAGGCTGAGGCATAGTAGCACTATTTTTTTTAGCAAAAAAATAATTTTTGCTATCCATTAATTTTATTATATTTAAAATTAAAACTCAAACTCAACAAAAACGTAAAAAAATTGACACTCATGAGTATATCAAGCAGTGAATATAGCTACAAATGTCAAGATACGTTAGTGACAAGGGTATTACTACCTCAACAATAAAATAAATAAATTTGGACCTACATCCTGCGATTTTTTTTATCAAACCTCTAATAATATTGGATAATTTATTTTAAATAAATACTAAGATACTTAAATATATAATAATTAATATAAACACATATAATTCTAAACTCTAAGTAAAAAATATTTTTTAAATGAATAATAATTGCAGCATCGGTCAGGTTTAGTCAACCTGCAGTGACTAGATTTATAAAAAAATCCATAAAACTGCGTCTGTAGAGCGAAAAAAGAAATAGGACTAAAGGGAAAGACAACCGATACAGAAAATCATTTTTTAAAAATGTTCTTCTCAACCTACTGATTAAAAACTGCAGTGGATATAAGAAAAGAGTTCATCAGAGGCAGATGAATCATATTTAGTGTGGAAATATTAGGAGCAAGGCACAGAAAACATAGTTGTAACTCCTGAAACGAATGCTCGCCAAAAGACTCCAATGGACAAGTTAAGCAGACATCGACTAAAGAGGGCTGTAGGAAAATTATCTTCTCGGATGAAAGAAAATTTAACATATTTGGCTCGGATGACATTCAATATTTAAGGAGGAATGCAGGAAAAAGGCTTGACGAAAAGTGCATCAAGCTAACGGCGAAACTTCAACAGGAAAAATGGTTTGAGGATACTTTTCTTACTATGGAGTTGGAGATTTAATGTTTTTCGATGGAACTGTCAATGCAGAAGTATATAAAAGAATCATTAACCTTGTTCGATCCATAGAACAACCACTTTTTATGGTTTTTTTGTTTGACCATTTATTTTAGTTTAGAGAAAAACGTTTAACATTTCTCTTTTTTATTTTCACAAGTCAAAGATTTAATAGAAAAACTTGATATTTCAATATTGTCATGTTCAGGTTTTAGTCCTGATTTAAACCCCATGAAAAATATATACCACACTATGAAAAGAAAAGCCAATAAAGAAAAGTCTGTCAATTTAAAATTACAAATAACATCAATAACAAAGGTCTAGTATGAAGAGATAACGGCATAAACCATAAACAAATTGTACTTATATATTTACTGCACAAAATAAACCTATTTTTATGTTCACAAATGCATAATAACTTATATTATTATGAAAAAAATCTTAAAACTGACACAGTTTTTACAGTTAAAGACTGTCAATTTTGATATCGAATATTTAAATCAGGAATTAGAATGTCTCTAAATCAGAAAAACTTAAATATCGTTGACGATATTTTGAATTTCTCAACTAAAATTAAGATTATATATCAACACAATGCCAAAAAGACTTTTAACGCCTTGTGCAGGAATATGTTAAACGTATAGAGAGGGTAAATAGAATGGGTAATTGGATTTTGTGTATTTTTCATCACGACAATGCCAAGAATGACTTGTAATAAAATTCAGAAGCTATTGTGAAAAGTCTTACCACACCCTATTTATTCATCAGACATTGCTCCGTTGGATTACCATATCTTTAGTCAACGAAACATAGCTTAAGATGAAATAAACGTACGAACATTTTTTTCAAAAATTATATAGAAACCGTTCTTTTGTGATATATTTTTTAAATATTCAATTTTTCATATATGTTGTTTTTTTTTATTTTTAAAGTAATAAGGCTAGTGTTTAAATAATAACTAAATATTATTTATTATACACAATATCAATTTCATTATAAGTTTATCTGAATAAAAATAGTATTCGATCATTTTCCGGAACAAATATGATTTTTCTCAATATAGAAAATAATGGTGGAGATAATTAATAACCATTATGCGATGAAACTAATTATCATCCATCATTTCGACCGATAAATGAAAGACAAGCGCGCATCGATCCACCGGAACGCATACAGGGCGTTTCGGACTTTTAAGATTATTGCTGTTGAATAATACAAATAATTTCTAGAAAAATCTCAAGATTTTTCGTGTGTATACAAAGCATTAGCATTTTTCATGCTCTAGATGCTTTTATATGCGCAGGTTGAAAAATCTCCATAAATTTCGTTCAGGTGTAATAAATTTTCAGATACAGACGCCCTGAGATCATCCATCACTTCTTAGGGCTGTTTTACGTATTTTAGCCGTACAATAATTTTGGTATCCCTGCTGATGTTAAAAAGTGGAGGAGGCCAGACTAGTAAAAAAATATATGCTCATCTGACGTGACTTTTTAGCCCCCATAGCAATAGAAAATTAATTGATTTATTATCATAATATTTTACACGTAATATAGATAATCATTGCGAGATATTTTTTTAAATATGTAATATATTTTCATACAATGCTCTCAGAAGAAATGTTCATAAACTCGTAAAATGTGCGAAAGCCGATTCCGTGGAGAATTAAGTTATCAAAATATTCTCTTTATGGATATTATACAGATTTTTGAGATATGTTCTTATATGTCTCCGGAGAGATCACCGAATTCTTCATCCATTTCGCCAATATTTCACTGTTTGCGATGAATGAGAACGTAATAAATGCTGGTATAATTTGAAAATGATGAGGAGAATTATATAAAATTAATTAGATTCCGCAATGAAAATTTTATTATTTGTTTTAACAGCTATACGAAAAATAATATATTGCGATATTAAAATATTACTTATTAAAAAACACCTTTTATTTTCAATTACTATTCAGGAATTTAAAATGAACTATATATTTAATTATGCTATATTATAACATTTTTCAAATCTAAAGAGGATCAAACGATTTAAACAATTCAATTTCAGTCCATATAATCCAGGTGTTTACAAAACTGAGAAGCTTAAGCCAGATTTAACATGATCGACCACGTTTCTAACAAGTATTAGTTTAGTAATCCATGTGTTCGATGAACCAACGAACTAAAGATCAGCAGTCCTTAAAATATTATTTATGATATAATATATTAATAATCCATAAAACGATTAAACTATAGTCATCCGTGAATTTTACGTATCAGAAATTTAAATCCACTAATAGACATTTGTTTTTAAGGATTATTCTAGTAATTAAAAAAAAATATTGATATTGCCTTAGATATGAAGTTAAATACGACGTTGCCAAAATCTGCTATGGTCGATACTTTCACTTCTTTTTCTACTTTCTACGGTTCTTTGAGGAGGTCTTTCTCATGCTGAAAGGATTGCTATAGCGCAACAAAGTTAATAATCACTTGTGACTCGTTATACGCAGATAATGCACAGAGAAGAGGCGAATACCGAGGCAAACCCCTTCCTACTTGCCTGGACACAATATGGAGAGTAAAATCCAAAATCAACAGTGGTAGAAGATACACGCCCAATGCCTGCAATGGCCAAGAGGGAGTAACTCTTTACAAAAAACCGCATACCAAGACGGCTTGGGACCCCGCGGTATGGATACAAAAGAAGAGCCCTCATGTCACATCTGAAACGCCTTTAGCATCAACTACTAATCGAGAGTCTCGTAAGGTCCTTGCGCTTATGGCTTTTCACGGTTATGATTGATTTCCGAAAGATCTCTAATGTAAAACAAATATTTTTACATCTTAGAGTTCCTCAAACAATGTAATTTTGAATATGATTTAATATTCGTTTAAAAAAAGATTTCAAAATGTTATAAGAGGTGTAAAATCAATATGTCGCGGGAGTAAAATACGGCTTAATTCCGTCATTCCCAAAATAGTTTATTCAGACCCCCCAGAGATCTATAGCGGCTGTCAGGCTTGAGTCCATGTCTAGGTGAAAAATAATAGGGGTCCGCGAGATTTAAATGAATGTCCACATGATCGGAGTCCGTTTAGGCTTCGATCATGTGGACACTAAATTTATTTAAAATAAAATCAAGAAAAGTAAAAAGATAGGGAAGAGGTTGCCAATCTTTTTACGAAAAACAAAATCGGTTGCCTCACTAATTTTAATCTAAATAGCTGTTTTCCACAAAATTATAATATTTTTAAGGTAAATTTAGATATTTCGTAAATCTATAATACATTGCCGAGTGAAATAAAGATCAATGTTTTTTGGTTAACAAGGTATTTTGTAGAAAGCAGCGATTTAGAGGAAACGCTATAGGAGGGCTGACTATTAAACAAATCCTATCAGAACATCAGGTTCATTCCTCTTATTTACATTTGTGTATTCATTTTATTAGTTTTTGTTTATTTAGTTTCTGGTTCAAGTCGTTCGTCATTTACTTACGTGCTATGACTTTTTCATAAAGGTATGATTAAAAATGTTTTTATTATTTTTACAATGCACGTATCTACATTAATGCAAAATGATGAAAGACATCAAGGCCCTTGGCATTGATTTGCTTTATATTTTTTGTTTTTTGATAAGAAAATCAGATCGGAATAAGAAAAATTAAAAAATATTAAGCATAATTTTGTTTTTTTTTTCTTTTTATAGCGTGACTTGCGGTAGATAAACATTAACAAAATATATATTAAATTAAATCAGAGATGTTCAAACGCCCATTACTGATTTTATGGAGGCCTGCGAGCTGCTGGCAAAATTTAAATTATTTTAACTTATTTTTCATGGACGAAATTGTCTGTTTTCAGCCAAATATAACAATTTTTTCGCTGCGCGGTTCTTTTCTCTAGTCGAGATTGTATTATTTGAGCCAAAGATTTAAATTTTCTGGCTATATGGATTGTTCCTATAGATTCAATTATCTTTCAGTCAAACATCAACAATTTTCAGGGTTTATTTTATTTCTAAATCCAAATTATCCCAATGGTGTCAGTTCCAAAAAATGATTTAAAGTTTTATAAAAAAAATAAAAAATAAGGTAGACAAGAATCAGATGAATGATGACTACTATATTAATTACTTCTTCAACGCAATATGGTATTAAAGTTTACCTTTAAAAGATAGATAATTATACAAAATCTAGTATTTTTTTAATTTCTATAATATACATTGTTTGATGTAAAAGTTAAGACGTTTTCCTATAAACTGGTGAATAAGAACGAATTTAAAATTATCCTTTTACATAAAGTATGCTTCCTCTTCACATTCTATTCAGTTTTGTTAAAGCCAGCGTACAGTGGAGAGTCATTATATTTTATGAAAATGTCGGCAGATAAAGTGCATTTACGTCATTGTGTACTAAATGAATTCCGAAAAGGTAATACTGCGACTTAGACAGTCAAAATTATTTTTAGAATAACAGACACAAAGGTAGTTTACGAAAATTCGATCTTGAAATTTTTCATTGATTGATAAACCATTGATCGGACGGCCTAGTTAAAAGTGAAGTTAAAAGTAAAACCGATCCAACAAAACACCAGAGAGATCGCAGAAAAAATCAACCGTATTTGACCATTGGAAATATGGTGAAATCCATAAAAATAATGTTTTGTGTTTGATGGGACTGCAAGGATATTGTGTATTTCGACCTCTTATAACGTAATTAAACTATTACAGCGGAACGTGATTAATTAACAAAATTAAACATCACCCTTTGTAAACGTTAGTAAACGAAAAAGGGGTAGTGTTTCATCACGACAACACGTGGCCTAACATATGGCGATGATGAGCCAAATAAGCCAAATAATGTATTGAATTTCGATGTTATGTAGAACCTACATTATATTATCCAGTCATTGCTCTTTCTGATTATCATTAATTCAGATCAATCCAAAAAATATGTAAAAGAGCAGATAAAAACTTCCCTTAATGCTTCTTTTGCTTCAAAATCAATGCCTTACTCTAATGGCATAAATACGTTTATATAAAAGTGGGAGAATGTTATAAGAATCGATGGAGATTGATTCAATAAAAAAGCTTAAAAAATTGCTTTTATTTAATAGAAAAAAACGTCAAACCTTTGCATCAATCCAATAGATAGATTCGAGACGTGGTATATAATTGAATTATTTTAAAATAATAAATTTGAACATCATTGTGATCGACCACAGCTCTATTTCATTGGCCAGACGCCATTTGTCACGGGGTCAGACACGTAGATTTTGCGTGATCCCAGGTCACGTGGTGTATTCGCGTGCTCGTTTCGGGGATTTTGATAACCCGCACCGAATACGACGCGGCTTTATGAGTGATAACATTTATTGTCGGGCTCTGAACATAAAACTTAAATGCCATGGCGACTCTAATCCGTGAAATTTGTAAAGGGCCATATCGCCGGGGATGATCGTCGTATATCCCCCAATCTCGAATCGTATCGCCGAACGATGTTTTGCGTGGTAAATCTCATTATGTGTACGAGGCACTCGCAGATATAGACGACATTCGAACTATAAAACTATAATTCTTGAAAAATCAGTCGAGGGTTTCATGGGGTTCGACGTGGTCGTAACAATTTCACGCCTTGCCGACCGTGACATATCAGCGGCGGTTCACTCGCGGTTTACGAGCGTCTCAAAAATTTTTGCAACATTGAATCGGAAAAAATATACTATGTATTGGGCCGGATCAAATATTAAGACGATTTGAAATCTTTAGAGAAGTCCTTCGCCTTTGACCCAAGATGGTTGCCTCATAAAATATTAAGAGTCTGCGAGCAGAAAAAAGGTTCGGTGCAAAAAAAAAACATGTAAAAGTGTTCACCTCTGAACCTGTAGACGCTGGAATCCTTTCTGAGCCACATTTTTTTCCGGGCGGTCGGAAAAAATGTACCGGAATGAAGAGACGATGGTAATAATTTATCGATACCCTTTTTTTATTAGAAAAGTCAAGGCAGTTAATTTAAATAAAATTTCATTTGCATATCTATAATTTTACTAATTAAATTTAAAAAAAATCTCATTAGTAGTGAGTGCATATGGAACTGAATAAAGCATAGTTTTTCGGTATCACAAGAAAAGTTTTTCAGGACACACTAGAAAAAAATGTATATGAAAGAAAGCGCGCGTGATAGTTGGCATTCAAGGTGTATTTCCGAGAGGAAAAAGATTTACTACAAGAGTCTTTCAACCTTTTTTTCCATTACAAGATTAAGCACAAAACCGCAAGATAATGAAAAGAAAACACTTTTTCCAGAATAAATCATCACGAGCGTACGTAAATATACATATGTACCTTCATGAGAGTAATGTAGTGGATTACAAGGTTTCACGTACGAGTACCTTTGCGAATTATGACGAAGGGCTGTTTAAATAGTATTACGATATTTATAAATATAAAATATGGTCGTAAAAATTAAATAAAATATCAAAATCGGCGTCAAATAATTTCGCGAGCTTATAACAACGCTTGATTGAATAAATAGTTACAATTTTCTTTTAAAATAAATTGAAATATATTTTTCGAAGTCTTAAAAACATGTATTAGGTGATATATTATTAACTGAACTATTTTATTAGCATTTTTAAATTGTATTGTGTGTTTTGCATTATTAAAAACGAACTTAGGTATTAATAAATTGAAAATAATATTAGTTATTTGATATTACATTTACAGGTAAACAGGTGTGGTTCGTCCATTACACTTCAGAGCTGCAGCACCCCCAAGAAATTTATATGAGTTTGTTGATTATGTATACAAAAATATAAATTTGATTCATATTTATAAATCTGGTCAGTGCCTAAATGGGCAGTGTTACTTTGCGCGATGTAAGAGCGCTGTCTGGTTGGCCGCGTTACTAGCGTCGGGTATTGGAGTAGCGGAGCTGGGGGGGGGATCTCGCCGCTAAGCGCCATGTTACGCTGCGTCTCGTTGCAGTCATACTGACTCACTCTACTATGACTGAAATATACTTTATTTTAAGTAATAATATTCCCCAGCACCCCTAAATATTTTACTCGAAAGCCATCACTGGTTATAAATATTGTAAAGAATATGTATATTTATTTACTAACTCTAAAAAATATTTATTTCAAAGCTATTGAAAACGCATGTCGATCAGCTTATGGGTAGTAATTTTAAAAAAATTGTAAAATAAAAATTAAAATGGAATATAGAAATAATGAATCATTATTTCTATATTCCATTTGTTAGATTCCAGTGAAATGATTACGTTTGAGAATAATGGAATGATAGAGATAGCGCGAAATAATTTCCCGAGTTCTGATCAATGGCGCGAATATTTTATCTTATTGTTTATTCAGTGCAAAAAAAATATATTTTTTAGGTTTCTTTAAATGATTTTTCAGATATATAAACGATTAAATTAGCTATATTTCAAAATAAAAGCTTTTGCTTCCGGGGAAGCTCTAACTATTTTATTAGCAAGGGAATAAAAATAAAATATTATTTAGTAATGGTGTTGATTAAAGCGATATATTGTAATGCATAGGAATGAGGGTCAACAAGACCAAAACAAAATACATGTCCATATGCCAAAGACGAATCCTTGAACTCATGAGACGAGTACAGCTACTAAGACGTCTAGGAATTAACATATTTCGGCGGCTCATTAATGACAAACGATGTGTATCTAATTTGGAAGTTCTAAGCAGAATCATGCTAGCAAAGAGGTGCCACTTCGGAATGCAAAGCATCTACGGTCGAGATTCCTCTCAAGGAAAACCAAGATTAAGCTCTACTATACCCTCGTCAGACTTGTCCTGACATATGAGTCAAAATGTTGGGGTCTGACAAGGCAACATGAGCGACAGTTAAAAATCATAGAAAGAACGAGTTTAAGACGGATATTTACAGCTATACTTGACGATGGAGAATGGCTTGTCCGATGTAACGAGAAGCTGTACCAGGTATACAATACACTGCTATTGTCAGCGTGGCTAGACTCCGGTGGACCAGTCACGTCTTAAGGATGTAGCACAGTTAGCCACCGAAAAGGCTTATGATTAACAAGCCTTTCTGTGCCGGAAGGAAAGGAAGAGCAAGGCTGAGGAGGTTAGATTGTATACAGTGGACTGGTGCATCATTAAAAATTATCAAAAGATGAAACGAAGTGTTGGTGGATAAGGTGAGATGGAGAATTATTTTACGTGTTGTGTTTCTTGGTGAATTTTTTGCTTATAATATAATAAAGCTCTGGCACACGTCTAGGATTATATTTAATAAGGACGTAATCGAAGACGGTTTTATTAATATTTACATATATACTGTTTGATTGAAGATAAAGGTCTTAAATTTCTACCGTGAACTTATTATATTATTATCTTTTAAATAATTAAAAATATAACCCATTTTTCTAATACTATCGTCATTAATATTGGAATCCAAGGTTCCCAAAACCATTATCTGCAAATTATCTCCAGTTGAAATAACTTATTTTAGTTAACTCACTTTAAACTACATTCATATATTAATTAATAATAAAAAATATGATGAAAATCAAAGATGTGAATGAAAAAAATGCATCCAGCATTGAAGAAAAATGGAATGAATGGGTGAAATACATAATTGAGAATTTTAGCGTGATTCCCAAAACCCTAAATGGAAGAAATACATGAAAACGAACACGCGGACGAGCAAGTGATAAATGCAAAGAAAAAATAAAGTTTACAAATCACCTAAAAAGTTAATAATTCAATCGAAAGATGATTAGATAATAATTATTATTATTATATCTATTGTATATACGAAACTAGCTAAGTCCTGCAGACTGGCCTGTCAAAATTACAGATTAATTAGACGTATATTTCACTGGTTAATAATTCTACTGAAAGTTACTCAATGCAGGATTTAACAGAAAAGTATAATTGAAGAAACGCTGGTTGGATTTCGCAATGGACTAGATACAAAAAGAGGGCGAACAGATTCTGCGAGTAGAAAAATATAAATACCTGGGTGCCTACATCAGTTCGAACTTAAGTTCGGAAGTGGAAATTAATGTCAGAGCAGAGATGGTGTGAAATGCTTTCATCAAAATGAAAAAAATATTATGTTGCCGCCGACACTTCTTGAAGATTCGTCTCTGAACTCTGAGATGCTACGTGAATTATATACTTTTATATGGTTGCTAGAAATGAACGTTTCTGGTAGCGAACAATTAAAAAATTATTAATATAGAACTAGAGAACCAATCTCTAGTTTTTAAGAAAAAAAACTTTCGAAGCAATGTAAATTACCTGTTATCAGCTATAGATAGAGAAAAATATTAATCGATAAGAATCTGACTAAACTTTCAGAAGGAATATGTCTAAAAATACAGAATTTGGTCTTGTTTAGGATACAACTGTCCTTTAACTTCTTCACATGGAGTGAAAATTCTAAACACAGTAAAAAAACGTAAAATTTTTCAGTCAGCTAAAAGCAGACAATTATATGGAGAAAAACATATAGATGTAGACCACCTATGTCTGAAAACGTACAATGCAAGTGAATAAGATTATTGTATAGAAAATACGAGGTGATCTTCGATAAAAAAAAAATAAGCCTAACTCCACTTCCTTAGATGCACGGGCTAAAAAGAAGTAGAACCGAAGGTATTTATTTTTATATATTTTTAAAATTATTCTATACTTTTTAAATGTTTGCTATTCATTTTTATGATTGATTTTTGTACGTGACAAAGTACTAGATGATTGAACTCATAAACATGGTTTTTAATATATTTACTCATGTAATTCGCATCGCGTTACATGGCTGTTAAAGGTTTGAGAGTCACCTGTACAAGAATAGACCTCAGCCACACGTGCCGCATTAATGAAGCGATATAATTTAAAAGCACTCGCGCGCGACCTTTGCCATTACCTGAGAGTGTGAGAGGGACAGGGGAGAGGAGAGTAAGATAACCTGCCACTCCCTGGAAAACCTGGAAAAGTTTGCCGTTTGTGACAACAAAGTATCTGGAGCCAGTCAGGCTTGTCACCTTTCCGAGTGACACCCAGACGGGAGAAAAATCACCGGCACTAATCAAATTAAACAACACGGTTTGAGTTTTTAGACTTTTGTTTGTGTTTTAATTCAAACAAGTCGAGAGCTTTAATTGTTTCAAATTTGAAAACACTATAATTTTAAATTTGTTAACAATACGACAAATTAAGAAGGTTTTTGTCTGTTTTCGTTTCTTTGAGCAGATACAATAATTCAGCCGAGTATTTTTTCATAAACTTTTCTGCAATGAAGCTATAGAATTCTGCAGCAGACAATTTAATTGCCGTCTGCGAGTTCTACATAACCTCATTGTTAATCACGCAAGATGCATCTCTCTCTTGCAATTACATACATAGAGCTCCGCATTGAAATTCAAGAGATGTTCAGGGAATTCTACGGTATTTACATGTGTTTAATATATTACACAGAATGTCCTGAAAAATATATCAATTGTAGCAATGCTCATTTTACTACTCATCTAACTTTTATTTTATTTTTTAATTCGTTCATATGTATGAATGTTTCATGAAAGTATCGTTTACGCTTCATTATGCAGAGGATTTTCGCGATTCTCGAACTAATGCGATAATTATTCACCTGTGCAAATATAGCAAAACTCGGCGGAGGTTAGTTGGGCTCGTAATTGAATACAAAGTCAGGAGCTCACCACTCAACTCTAGTCGCCGTTAATTCGCCAGGATTATATTCCCGCGGCGGTTTTGATCCTTTATCCTTTGTGAAGACCAGCTCTTAACTCGGCTGTGTTTATTCTTGCGGCTCTCAAAATGTTAAATATTAAATTGGCGCGGTTCGGGGCTTTCGAATCAAGAATGTATTTGCAGATCGACTGGCTGAGCACCTGTGGAGTATTTGGCAGTCCGCGTCTAATAATCGCACTAAGGATTATGCAGGATCAAAAGATTTTTTAATTGCTTATATAAATAATAACAATAACTATCGTTTTAAATAAATTTCTTCTTAATAGGATTTTAAATGGATATTCACGAAAATAATAAACGATTAACCCCTTGTGTGATTTGCCCGAATACAACTCGGGTAGGTATTTTGCTGACA
>JAGXCT010035850.1:106022-131922 GCA_022495035.1 Philopotamus ludificatus | reverse complement strand
TTTGCCCGAATCCAGCTCGGGTCATTCCCCCACCAGTCTAGAGAACGCATCGCGTGCGTTGAGTGGCACGTGTTGTAATTTGATCTTTCGAGAACAATTACCCATTTTTTTTCAAGAGGTTGACCACAGAAGTGGTTAATACGGATGCTTAAGGTAATATAAACATTAGATTAAATTATGCGATATATATCTTTCCTGTCTGAAGTGATCATGATTAGTTGTTAGCTAAACGGTTTTTGAATAATTTAGTGATCGGGAAAGCTGTTTTTAGGCTTGCAGATTTTTCCCTGAATTTTTCCGCGTGTCTGAAAATTCGAAGAACCTTCTCGATGCATATTGCACGGTTACATTATTCATGTCCAGCTACTCTAGAATCGATATATGCTATTCTGGATGTCTTCTGCTACATCTGAGGATATTTATAGTAACCATAGTATAAAATTTTATCTCATAAATTGACCTGATTTAAGACATCAGTAGATATGTTTAAGATGCTATTGGAAAATTCTTTCCTCTAAATTTATAAGAATATAGCTTTTAAAGCATTTTTTATTAAAGTAGTGTAATAAAGTATATAACCGATTATCCGTACATAAATTGAATTAATTTATAAAAGAAATGTAAAAAAAGCTTTTCTAAGAATATGAAGTTGACATCCAGATTGTTTAGGAACGTATCTATTGATTAGATAGAATTCACAACATTAAACTTTTGGTAAATGAAAGAGCTTAAAAACCGTGATCAATATAAGGACAGGCATACTAAATCTTCTTGTTCCTTATTGGCCAATTGATTGTTTAAAAACCAAATAATTTACATAAGTAGGAGATTTAATAAAAAGAAAATTCCTTCTAAAAAAAAACTGACAAAATTATCGTTTGATTCTAGAGTGCAAATTTTTACCAGATGTAGAGAGATATTTTTAGGATTTTACTGAGGGTAAAATTAATAATAAAAATAAAACATCGAGTAATTTAAATACTATTCATTTATTTTTGGTTTTTAACGTATAAGAGGTGCATATGCTATTTTCAATCGCAAAGGAGTGGAAATTATCAATAGTATTAGTAGTGCTTTGCACTGGTTACCGTTGACTTTTTATTGGAGTACATCGAAAAAAGTGAATTAAAATATAAGGATAAATAGCTTTTCAGAATTATTGTTAGTAAACCAAAACCACAAATTTTCTAAACAAATGATAATCCTGTTGAAATAAATGTGTACGGAATTGTATTTTGCAACGAAATAAAAAATAATAGTTTGGATTATCCATGTGAATTTACAGTACATTTATTTTTCTGACCTGGCCCAATGAGGCCATCATATTTCGGCCAACTTTTCACTATACAGCCATTTTATAAAAATGTTAAGCCCCGGCGGGAAAAAAATGCTGTAATAATAACAAGGGGATAAAACTTATTATCAGATTATATTTCACTAAGTTGTGGCTTAAAGTTTCATCGTATAAATACGTTAATGCTGCTACATCTGTCTATTTTAATATGATATCTTCTAATAACATACGTTTTCAGCTCTGTATGCTGCCAATTAAACGTATAAATCTACAAGCATGCAATCTTAATTAGCAATAATTATTTTTTGTTACACTATTTTCTTTAAAACTTTGTCTTAGAATGTCGCCACATTGTAGAATAATAGTTTTCAATCGAAAGTTGCGCAAAAAACCCTTAGATTTTGTAGTAAAATAAATGTTTCTTGCATTCAAAACCAGCTGCGAAAAATGTTGCTAAAACAACAATGTAAATTTTCAAATGAAGATTAGGTTTTATTTTGGTATCGAATTTATTTTGAAATATGGAAACGTCTCCGTAAAACGCTCGTGAAACTGTAGTTTGAGTTCGGAAAATATATTTGCTACAAAATTGTAAGAGAATGAAAATTTTACTTTAATATATGATTTGCATTTGTTTAAACTTTCCTTTCAGAGTTGCAAGATGGATCCATTTATTGTTAGACATAAGCAATAATACCACTAATTCTATTTATCTAAGAAATCGAATAAGTCTAGCTAAATATTTATTGATGATATTTATCCTTTATTTGTAATACTCAGCTTTCAGATGATTCACTCATTACATTAGTTAGTCTTTAAAGTAGCTTAAAGCGTATTTTATACCGCATTCTAAAGACTACAAATTTTAGCATCTTTCATTATAATAAGTAGCTTGAGTCATTTATAAAATAATATAAAACTTACACTATAAATATATATTTTCCGTAATTTACACCTAAAGTATTTAATAATAAATTCTGAAGATATCTGTTGTGGAATTAGATGATATAAAGGAAAGTCAAGCGCAGAAACAAGAGGAAAACTCGATTCATCCAATAAAAAGAAAAGAAGATGCTGTCAGATATAATGAGGGCCTTAAAGGCTATTTTTTTTAACACTAAATACGTACAAGAAGAAAGCTTTCAAACAATATATAGCATCAAGAGAGCTTTATATTATATATTAAAAAAAACGTATAAAAGCGATTTTCGTGATTTTATCAATAAAAAATATTTTTAATTGTTTTTTTAAATTTAAATCATCTTTTACGTTTATTTTATTGTCTCTTTAAAAATGTAAGATCAGAGTTACACTTCATATTGATAACCAAGTCGTTTTACTAATAATTAATGTAAAAAATATTAAATAGGTTGAAGCTTAATAGTAAATATTATAATATGTATTAAATTAACCGATCTGTCACGGCGGCTATTTATAATGGAAAATAGACCCCAAGCATTTATTGCAGTGGTTCTAAACCCTGGGTTCGATCGAACCCCAGGGGTTCGGTAAGTCAGTCTCCCGGGTTCGGTGCCGGTCAAAATACACACACGACTTATTATACGATATTATGAAAAATGATACGATGTATGATATAAGGGTTCGGTGAACGCGCATATGAAACTGGTGGTGTTCAGTACCTCCAACAAGGTTAAGAACCACTGATTTAAAGCCAAGATATTGATGAATTCTTCATCAATCATTTGATTTTTTTTTTAAATGAATTATTCTAAGAATAAAAATAGTTATTCATGATTTTCTCGTATTTTGGTCGTTATTTCTTCAAATTCGGCACATCGTACCAGATGCGAACAAAAAAAAACATCGCGCCTGTGACGAGAGAAGCGAATATTGTTACTTTTTTTCCCAATTGAGGACAATACATGTCAATGATTATTTTTATTATTTATTCTTTAGACTTTTTTAGACAAATACAAAATAAATGTGCTATGTCGGGTATATATTAAAAGAATTATTCAAGAAAAGTCATAAACATGGGATACCAAATTTACTCCATTGGCACGGCTACATATTCTCATAGTATAAAAAAATAATTTGCATTAAAAAATACATCTCATCTAGAATCTGATGGCAAATTTAAAATTAAATAAATTTTGGTATATAATTCAACGCTTATTTCGTTTTAAGCTTTTGCAATAATTAAAAAATATTGTTCTTATCCTTTAAAAGAAAAGCTGCGTTTTATATTTCTTCCGTAATCACTAAGAATCAAAAAATTTTATAATTTTTAAACTAAATTAGTATTTGTATCAATTTATTTTATTAATTGGTGACATTTGTGTTATTTTTTTATTTTAAACTGGTGCAAATTTAATTAAAACAATTCCTGATTCCAATCACTCTAGTTTAATCGCCTCTCAAAATTAATTCCATCGATTACATCCGAGGCTTCGACAAATGACATAATAGAGCACGCTCGGAATGCATCCATCGCCTTCGAAGTAATTCGCCGACACCCACTCCGGCAGGAACGGGGGTAGGAGGAATCGATCTCACCACCCGGTTAATTACCGGGCTCGGAAACAGGAAGCGGTACTTGTTAAAGTTTCACATGCCAAGAGCAAGTGTCCTGCGCCGGAAGGCGGCAGTGCCACACTTCCGCCGAAGATGTAAACAGGAACCTGTGCGGTGTGTCCTGGGCACCACTACCTGCCTTTAATTTTGCGCAAGCCGTGTTATAATTAATAATTTGAGGAGAACGATTTGTTTATGGGCGAGCTATCAAAGAGAATTCTCGATTAGCGTTCTGGTGTGGTCGATGCGGTTAATGCCACTTATGCCGCAAACTGAACATGCAATGACATCGGAAATGCATTCAATTACACTATATTAAGCAGAATATTATATTAAATATCCAAAGCTCGTATAACACGGTTAATTAGGCATGTTCAAAACATATTAGGCATGCGTTAGCTTTGATGCACTTTTTGCAACACAGCGCTTAGCAACAAGACCCCCCTCCCGCAAAACCCCGATACCGCCCCGCATCCATCCAATGCACGACGCTGATTGCGCTGACGAGCAGACAGCGCTCAACACTAAATATAATTTTAATTTATATTTTCTTATGCATTATATATAGCATAGGACGGAGCTATGAGGAGCCAGGCCGCTATCCGGGCCAATTCAGTGACGTGTGTGCTGCTGGAGGTGCCCGTAGCACCAGATCAGACCATAAATTAATTACGAATTGGCCCTAACCTCGTCTGATTATTATTGTTACAATCCACACGTAACAGCTCGGTTCCCGGGCTTTGGCTGGCGTCCTGACCCGTAATCGAAGAGCCAAGATAACCTGAAGAACGTCCTTCGCAGTCATGACATCATGGTTGCGAAGGAGGTGCCTCCAGGTGACAAAGACCCGCCCCAGGGTTAATATGCCACTTAAATAAATAATAATAATAATAATAATAGACAAAAATATATTAATAGACAAAAATATATTAATATATACAAATATATATATTTCCTCAATTAACTTAGGGGTGCTGTAGCTCTGCATTCTATATATACGAGCCGCTAATGATGATGATACTAACAATTGTCGCTTTTAAATAGATTTATAACGATTATTGAGATTTAGAGACATTTAATTATATTAAGACTAATTGAACACTGATCTGAATAAAGACTTTATCTCGGATCACTACTTACGAGTAACGAAATTTGTAAACCGGAGATAAGAAGGCGAATAGGGATGGCTAAAAATGCGATGTCAAAGCTATCAAGAATTTGGAAAATCGGGGGGATATCCAAAAGGACATAAAAATGTTTAGTGCAGAGTCTTGTATTCTTAATTATTAATTAGGGCGTAGAAACCTGGACCATAAAGAAAAATATGAAAGAGAAAATTGACGCTTTTGAAATGTGGTGCTGGCAACGTCTGCTGAGAAAACCATGGATCGCTAAACGCATAAACGTGTCTGTCCTAAAAGAAATGGGGAAATAAAAAGATGATCGACTTTTGACCATACGTCTCAAAAGAATTCTTTGATACTTTGGGCATCTCGAAGAAACGATAGCCTAAAGAAGCTCGTCGCGCTTGGAAACATACAAGGACGCAGGGGAAGGGGCAAGTCAAGACCGTCACAGGATCCACCATAGTAGCTGCGATGCGGGATGCGGAAGAGATGAAATCAAGAATTTTCGGAACAAGTATAGTCACGATCCTTAGACATGTGGATGCCGACTTAAGAAGAAGAATTTATTCAGCATATTATTAAATAAAGAAAATATGTTCTGGAATACAGCATACCGTCTGATATAGACCTAGATGACACATTAGGAATGGACCAAAATCTAAGAATAAGTCTAAGGTTTGTGTATAAGTTGTTTCTACTATGACTTAAAATGCTCGCTAGAAGAAATCTCAAACAGATATATTCACTGAAAAAATATAGTACCACAAATAAAGGTCAAATATACGGTAGAAAAGGATTTTCTGGAAAAATTAAGTTATCGAAGAAATATTAGAGAAACAAGTTTTTAACGAAGAATTGCAACATGTTATGGTTTGTAAGTAACATGCATATTAATGTAAGTTAACCGCAACGGAATTAAGTTAGTAGTCGGATAGGCGTCCGACAAAAACTATGAATTCAGGGATTTCCTTATATTACTTGCCAAAGGGTATGTAAGAGGAAGACACCCATTATTATCCTTCGTTGAACAAATAATATAAATTTGTATCCAACTGAAATAATATTAAAAATTAACCAGTGTCGTTGTTTGACACTGGGGGGTATATTAGTGTGAGAGACTCCTTCCCCTTGCATCTTTAGAATCTTTATATTGGTGAATAGGGTTTTGGAATCTTTCTATTATACATCCATCGTAGTCGAATATATAAATAAATTTTCACCTTGAAAACAATAAAGGAATATATGTCATTAACTGCTCGATTATAAATAATAATCTTTTGACGAAAAGTAGCTCAAAATTACTCAATTGCTTAGTTATTATCATGATACATATAAGGATAAAAAAAATGTATTATTCTTGTATCAATTAATAAAAAATATATATATAATTAAACACCCAATACATAATTTCTGGTATAAAACGGATTTATATTACACGACACTCGTAGTACCATATAATCGTGTTATATGAAGACCAGGTGTATTTAATATATACATACAAGGTTAAATAGAAAATATGCAAAATTTTGGAACACTTATTTTTACATTATTAGATGCTTGCTTTATTCCTGGCTCTTAAAAAAAGTTTCCCCCGTAGTGATATGCTCGGCAACTTTTTTTGTGATAAATAAGGAACAAGGAATTTGCATTAAATTTTTCTTCAAGTATAGAATAAAGTGCACAGTCGTATTAGATATATTATATGCTGCTTTTAGCGTGGGATAAGTGGTATAAATATTTTGAAGAGAGCTTTGAAGACCCAATTGATTAAGTCAAGAAATTTACGGGCATCATCGAATCATTTGTTTACATATCATTGAACTCATTATATTGATATTGTTTAGGAATAGAGTGAGCACCGATCCTGAACTACCCAAACACGCCATATATTGTGATGCAATATATGTGTATGACATCTAAATTAGTTCTTATTCATCCTAATGAAAGCTTATTGATAAGCCAAGACTAAAAACGTGAAATTTTCAACTGTGAAAATTACAGTGATATAATACATATATAGTTTTCTTTGTTATAAATATATGAGGTTTTAAACGCATTCATATTTCATATAAGCTTAGTGTCTTTTTTCATGGATGTTAATATTTCTTAACATCCTATCTAGAGTGTTTGATTGTATTGTACATTATTTGGGTAGCTTTCATTTATATAATATAATTTTAGTAGAACGTAACTTATATACATATAAGGGTTTTTCTTTAAATTATATATTTTTTTTAGTATAAAAATGCGTTTACGCTCTCTGAAATTAGCGTTCAATACATAGATGGAGCTTTTTATCATTTTTTAGTCTTGGAGTATATAATATTAATATTAATATTAAATTGCTCGAAAAGAAATCTATTATTGTGCACACAGTTTTTTGGGTTCAATTTTAGTCTAAACAAAGCAGAATGTAAATTTTTTTATGTAAGTTTTTTTTAATTCTACTGTTTTGTACTTATGCTTTTAATCTTTTCAGTGCGGCGCGCATGACGTTCATGCACGCGATTTTTTCGAACTTTAACTAGTCGTTACATGTAAACCAGAACGAATTAAGTGATGATGTTTGCACCGCGTGAAGATCATTGCTGTTAAGACTGGACACTCTATGGCATTTTAAACAAATTGGCATTAAAGATAATTAGAGATAAATAAACAGAATATGAAAATATGTTAAGAAACATCAGTCAAATAGCAAAATTCAAACACCTATTCTGACACCGATAAACGTAACAACACTTCGGAATGTTCTTTTGAGCATTTGGTGGAATATTTTCTGCATCATCTATTATGATTATTCTAAAATCAGGAGTAATAAAAACAGTAGACGTTTAATAACAATAAGAAAGATTAAATCAATCATAAAATTTATTTAAAAAAATTAGACAGATGAAAAAATAAAGCAATTGAAATGGAAAGTGATACATCATCCGCTATCCTCACATTTCTTGTCCTTTAGATATTTATTATAGGGAAATAAATATATTTTATACGATTATCAGATGTAAAGGTTTATTTTATTATTCATTCTAATATATTGTAATATAAATCATTTCCAGATGCAAATCGATTTCAGATGTCCTTTCGCCCTGCATACGACACGTATGCAAATTGCATTCCCTCTCCATCGGCCCACAACCTCAAACCGGCCCAAACAGAATGATTTACAACCAAATCAGTGACCGCTTGACTGCGAGGGGGATTACATTTCACCCATCCGGAGTTTACATTGAAACAATAATATTTATGAAACGGCCGGAACGTATTTGTTTTCGATTCGCCGTTCTTTCTCCCGCAGCTCCCTGTTGCTTTTGTCTTGAATAATCCACCGGAAGGGGAACAGATCTGCGTTCGCCCCTATTTCCGGCGCCGCTCCAGCGTCAATTTTCGAAGAAAGCTTTAAATATTGTATACATAGACGCCAGTCCGAAGGTGGAGCTTTGCCATGTACGAGCTGGACGGAAATTGAAATTTTGAAATTTACGCGTTGCGATAACTCATTGCCGTTGTTTTTGCGATGGAAACAGAAAAGGTTGTTTACGACTGATCGATGCCGACGATTATTATTTAAAAATATTTTTAATTTTAAAATAAATCATTATAAAACATTGATTTTCAAATATACGAACACTGTATTTATAAAAAAATATCTCACTATATTTACGTACTAAACAAATATGGCCTTCATAGACAAGGCTATCATCACGATGCCAGATGTGGCCGCAGAGCTTTTACACGTGGCCATGGAGAACACGTGAGAGGACATCGTCGTAACAAAATGTTTCCCTCATGGCAAATATGACGAAGAGTGGCCCTAGAGATATGAGCAACGTGAATTGCAATATCAAAGCATATGTTTGTGCATAAATAGTAAACATAACGTGGATTCGTATGAAAGATTAATTAAATATTAAAATATTATGCAATGAAGATAATTTAAATAATAAATTAAATATACATACGTGCTCTTGGAAACTCTCCGGTAACCAGAGATATTAGTCTGCTCAACCACTTGGCCGACTATGTAGATATATTTGATGTTGAATATCGCCATTTCGTTGATCTTTTATATGAGATTTTATAATTTCATATATGATTTATTTTATTATCCTAGCATAAATATTCATATTTATTTATACGTTATTTTCTCTTAATTGCTTTTTTTCTTGTTGTTATTTTATATTTCTACTCTTTAGTTATATTTTTTTATATTGTTATGCGTGATTGGTGACCTGGATTAATCTGTGATGCCAATCGCGCGTTGTTATTGTATAAAAATAAATAAATAAGGCACATGAAATAAGATTTTTTCAATATACAATACCCCTTTGACCTAGCCGTGTCGATGAGGTATCTTAGGTACCCTAAATTTTTGATTTTTCTCAAATATTGGAAAAAAATCTAACAAAAACTCTTTTAATATGTCCTACTTAAAAAGTCTAAAGAATCAATACTATTAATGACCATTGTCCTTTATTATCTGCAAAATAATTAAAAACAACACTATTCGCTGCTGTTGCCACGCGCATGATGTTTTTTCTCGCTCGCATCCGGTACAGTGTGCCAGTGAAACGTACAAGTGACATGTTCTGCGAGAGCTCAGACTGCTGCGAGATATCGCCGAGAACATTGTCATTTATGTGTCATATTGATTTGTTAAAAAATCCAAAATATTGAACAAATTTAAAGCATATAACTGCTTTTATTCTTAGAATAATCTTTTTTTTTTTATTAAATATCAAGATATTTATGAATAATTTATCAATATTTTGACTTGAAATGCTTATACCCCATCTGAGATACCCCCTTCTAATGACGCGGTTGTTTTCGAGCCGTTGTGTCGGATAAATAAAACACAAAACCAAATCAGAGACATCAACATCACCATAGGCGCAACAGCTCTATTTTAGAACCCTGGCTTTGTCCAACACCCTTCTTCATTTTATTCGTTCTGCCTCTACGTCACTCCATCTTACGGTAAGTTTCAATAATGCAGTGTTCTCCTGTACACAGTCCAACTACATCAGCCTATATGTAGACTACCTCTGACGAGCCATTGTGGCAACTATCGCATCTAAATACTCCTTGGAAATACATGCGACTTACACCTAAGAAGGCAAGGGTAATATGTTAAGGGAGGAGGATCACACTTCGACCTGGCCGGCGTAAGTCATAAAAGCCCTGTAATCAGGAATGGAGGAGACAAGGTCCTGGTGACAAACGGGGCAAGGAGACCGCCTCACTACATTTAGTCTCTCTTTCATAAGAAAACTCCGGACATTCCCAAAGAATGTGTCCCGAAGATTGTTCATTGGAGTCACAAAACTCACAACCCGAGTGGGTCATCCTTGAGGCCTAGACAGTGAAGATTGGCTTAAAAGGAGCCATGTCCCGTGATAAACTAGGACACGTAATGGTCGGGAATAAGCCAATGCAGCTTTACTCGAGCTAGTACGTTGGGGAAGAACTGGAAACCAGTTCTGCCCGTACTCTCAGCAGACCAACGGGATTACCATATCTTTAACGCAATATTTTGGAGACTCTTCTTGAGTGCGGCTTGGTCCAAAGCTTCGACGTGCCCTGGTCCCCAAATCGTGCTCGATAGCCACGGGGGATCAACCAGCCCGCAACCCGGGTCTGGAGTTCCAAGTCGAGTTCCAATAAGAAGGCTTGTTGACTATAACCCTTTTCGGCATCTGATTGACCCGCAATCTTGATACAATAACGGCCTAACGGAATCTCGCTGCTCGGACGATAGCTGTGACTGGTGAATCCTTGTATATCCTCCTCACCAGGATATCTAATTGTCACTCATCTTGCTTCGTCAAAGCCCAGTTTAAGAATTCTTCTTTCTAGGATATCCAGTTGTCGCTGATATTGTCTTCTCAAAATTAGTTGCATTGTTATTTGTAACAGTTGGGTTAATTATTTTACTCTTAAACATATTATACAATTTTTTTGATAAAAAATCATCCTCTAAACTTATCTGAGATGATTTAAAAAGACTACTATGCGCATATACTATTGGTATTTTCCATTTAAACATAAGAAATTGTTAATAAAAACATTCGTTCAAACGTTGCATTTGCTATTTTAATTAATTAAACAGCCTAGCCAAATTCTCCTATGTTTTTTAAAAACACTATATAAAGATTAAAGCAATTATAACAGTTTTCATACAATATATTGATAGATGTATTTTTTTTCAATTTTATAAATAAACTATCCCCATGTTTTCCATATACTCGATCAACTCGATTTACACAGTGATTTTCCGAAACCTATATCGTGCTGTGTAAATTGAAAGATGGATGAATAAGAAAATATACGGAGAAGAAAAAGGAAAAGCCGTCTAGACAAAACTGTAAAAGTTCACAAAAAAAACTTCGAGAATATCATGGATATTACATTTAAATTATTTTGTACAAAACTCAACCTCCGTATATAATAAATGCAATGTTTATTATTATTTAAAGATTGACTCTCGATGATGCTAAAAATACAAGACTGCTTTATTATAAAACTGTATATTCAAACTCTTAAAGGTATTTTTTATAAATGAAATTCATTCAAAATTAAGGAAAGCATGCTGTTAACAGAAAATTAATATCTAATTAATTAGGTACCTTTTTTAATTATGTTTTATCCGTAAATAATTTTTCTTTACATATAAATACGTTTTGCCCAAATTTTTTCGAATAATTTTAATAAATTCGATTAACTTTAAATTATAAATTAATACAGTAATCATTTAATTTAATTAATTAACTGTATAATCGCATTTTGTACGTTTTTCATTAAGAATAGTATATAAATGATTGATACAATTTAAGTTAGAGAGCTGATTAATTTCTTAAGTTTGCAGTGTGAGATCAAGATTTGCTAACGCCTTGGAAAATTTAATTGGATGTATATTCTGGAATAAGTTAGATTAAGCTTATTCTCTAGAGTTATCTGATACTAAATCATTCACGATATAAATCATATTCTCCACATAGGAAATTTAGCCTATATTTTTAAATATAATTTATGTTTTAGTAGTTTAACACATTTAAATATTATAGGCTCTAGTTATATTTTTAATTTAAAATTAAACGTTTATTATAGATAATGATAATAATGTGTATTGTTTATTTTGAGAATAGAACAATAATTTATTTACATTGATGTAACGTGACGTTGACTGTGAACGATTGACATTTCACTCAAGCATAAAATATACCTCTTTGATGTAATGTATTCAAATCTCGTATACACTCGGATAAAGAACAAAAGGGAATAGATTTTTTTCGTATCGATATCAAATATTTAAACGCATAATTTACATATAAATACTACATTTGGCTGCGACAGGATGTTGAAGAAAAATATTATATGTATATTATATAAATATATTCAATAATACACGCTGTATGCGCATTTATAAAAGTACGTCACCAAGTTTATTTTTATATTATTATTTATACGATCCATAAAAAATGAAAGGCGCCGAAGATCCCATCCCGCGTCCCGGGGACAGCGCGGGATCCCACGGGACCCGCCGTCCGTATTCTTATGAATTTTTTTACGTCCCGAGGAACATATGAATGCATTCGGAGACGAGGACCGCGGGCCCGTAGATCATACCCCTGGAGGGCGGAGCACACATCCCTGATGATTCAGGGTCGGGCCGGAGTCCCAGGGGTGGCATTATCCGAACCGGCCCCCATCCAGCCTCCCGACGCCCCATCAATCCGATACCGGGGGCACCATCAATCCTGAACGCGTGGGCTGCGGTACAAAACGTCATAAGCGACAATGGTGTAATCGAGTTGGTATCATCTAGTGATAAATTTACATACATAACTTAAACTAGATACATTTTACATATGTATTTTTTGAATAAAATAATAACATGATTTTTTTAATGATGAATTAGCATTAACAACAGTAAGAAAATTATTTTAATTATCGTGAATGCTTAAAGCTCTATATGAGTCTTTTTTTCAATAACTATTAATAAGCTATCAATATTATTTAAACCGTGGTTGTAGTGTAAACGTAATGATTGACTAAGAAAATTAAAATTACATTTACAACTCGCATAAAAGAGGTCTTCTATTGCGAAAAATTTAAATACTAATTTGAAAATGATATATTATTCATTTTAGTTTCCAATATTAGCCTTTTTGGTAGATTTTCTATACCACAATATATTTAAAAAAAAAAACTAACTAACTAAGAAGTGGCTTAATCTAAATGTGCATGATACTTCTCCAGTGAACTAAGGTCTCTTGTAGGATTTTAGTCCATTTTCAGTTAAAAACGTCATTACCTTGTTTTACTGCTGCTTTTAATTAGCTTGATTTTAATGCCAAACGTTTTAGATTGGGTTTATATCTGGAGATTGTCGAGGCCAAGACAAAATATGGAGACTGTGGTCGTCTTTTCAGAGAGTTGTTTTATCGGACTTATGACGAAGAGCTCTATATATTAGGTATAGCGAAAAGAAATGACTGTTTTCTTAGGGCGCTCTTTGAAATCAGGTTTTCACTTGGTTTCCGGCGAAAAAGTACGTCAAAACTAGTATTATTTAAAGCGTTTTTTATCCCTTTCCGGCTTAAATACATTTTTTCTTAATTTTCACCCATAGAAAAATATCATGGCCAGAGATCCAAGAGATGCAGTTACGGTGAGTGTTATTGTTTTTATTTGACAAAGGATTGAAAACAAAGAAGCCACCGAAAACATTTTATGGCGAAAATTATGGTGATATTTTGAAGGTTTGGAAGTGTCGACGGTGGTTTAAACAATTTAAAAATGGGGACAGAAATCTAGAAAATAAACCAAAATCGGGAAGGTCTAAAGATTAAAGAATTATCCCAAGACATCGGTTGTCCCTGGTCAACTGTAAAAGACCACCTCAAACTGTTGGGAAAGAAACATAGACAAGGAGTTTGGGTGCCGCATGATCTATCGCAGTCGGCCTTGGATCAACGAGTGACCATTTGTTCTTCTTTGTTGAGCAGGTATGAAACCGATCCATTTCTAAGAAGGATAATTACCGGAGATGACAAATGGATCCTTTATAACTTTCCCAATAAAAAAAAAGGAATGGCTTTCTCCAGGGGAAACACCGAGAAACACCCCGGCCTGGTAATACGTTAAAAAATATTCTTTTGTGGGTCTGGTGGGATATTTCGGGATTCATTATGAATTACTAAAACCTGGCAAAACAGTCACAGCAGAGGTATCCTGTTCGCAATTAAATAGATTAAAGCAAGATTTGATAAAAAAAAACGGTCAATGTTAGTAAATAATTAACGGCGCATTTTACAACATGATAACGCGAGACCGCACCCAGCAAAGATCACTCAAGATGAAATTAAAGAACTTAACTTGGAACTATTGCCTCATCCTCCTTACTCTCCTGATATTGTTTTATCAGATTACTACGTATTTCGAAGTATGGAGTATTCGCTTCGCAACAAAAATTTAAATTCAGAAAACCAAGTCCGAAATCACTTAAATGACTTTTTTTAATCAAAGGAGTCATGTTTTTATAAAAAAAGGCATCGAAAAGTTGCCCAAATTGTGGAGAGACATAATAATAATGGAAATTATTTAAACAAATAAACCATTTGTAATATTTTTGTAAATAAATTTTCCTTTGTACTATAAAAGCGGTCATTTCTTTTCGCTATACCTAATATTATAAACGCGAATAGATTTTTTTGCAAATAATAGCATAAGTCCATCTTCTAAAACCGCAGTAAATTTTTCGGAATATAAATTGCACCCTAAACTATCACAGCTATTCCTCTAGATTTCACGATAATTTACGGGAAAAAAATATCCTCTAACTTGTCTGCAGAACGCCTTCACTCGTTTACTATAACTAAATTAGCCCAATTAGGCTTCAGAAAAAAAATCGTGTTCCTAAAAGTCAAAAACTATATTTTTAACAGTTAGGCCCAATTGCATCGGCGTTGTTCCTAGAACTTAGGTATTAGAGGGTTTTTTTTCCTCACTCTTTTGTGAAAATAAACACAATAGAGATGACTTTGCACAGTTTTTTTTAAAAGAAATTCATTATCAGTGCGACCTTATCTATGGATTTGTCACCAAACACTGTTTGTACCACCAATCCTTTTTTCTATCTGAGAATCTAGGTCTATCCGATCTTTAACCCTTTCAATGCGGCGGGTCTAAACACGATTCTGCATCTGAGTGCGGCGTCGTTTTAGACCAAATTAGTTTTTTGGCGAGGTAAATTTGTATTCACCGTTTACCGCTATATTAGACCATTTGCCTATAAAAGATTTATGCAAACATGTTGATTAGGATATGTTCTTCCATCTTAACTAAAGAAATAAACTCGATTCGCTTTATTTTCGCAATAATAAATCTAACAAAATATCAATTGCTCAAACAGAGATTAAGTGAGAAAAAAATGGGAATGCGAATCAAAATCAAAAATGCGAAGTGGAACCATTACATCCATACACGTGTATGTGGAACATAATGTACGTGGAACACCCTTTACAACCCCTGAGCCGAGATACGTCACCGATACTACTGCGGATATTTGAATCGTTACTGTTCATATTTACATATTACATGGTTCCTATAAATTTCTTGTGATATGTTGTATATTTATTGATAGCTGTGTTTATTAGCTGATTTTTAAAACAAAACGCCACCATCCTTAACTCGGTCTAGTTTACATGTAACGATAAGTTAAAGTTTTAAAGAATCTCGCGCATGTACGACATGCGGCCGCACCCTGGACACGATTTGTATGCGCATGTACGTCATGCGCCCCGCACTGAAAGGGTTAAGAAACAAACGTTTTTACAATCCTTTTGATCTATTTACTGTCGATAATGGAATGTTTAAATTGATGTTTAAAGATATCGCCTTAGATTAAATCTCACTTGAAATGCCCAATAATTGGTAGAGTTATGAATTTCAGACGATTCTAGTAACTAGGACCTTGCGGATATGCAATTAATTATTATTTCTAACTAACCAAGGACTCTGACTATCCAAAACAATTATTCCGAAACCTGCCACATTAGTGTCTATTTACTTCTGAAACACTAGAATACATTGATTTTTAAGATATCACACGTGTGCATATTTTGCAAACTCGTAAATTTAATGCGAGTTATACTTTTTATAACGCAAAAGAAGACCCTAGTTTTCATAGAACATAAATAAATATCAGGTTATGTGATAATTAAAAATATTATTTTACTAAGAAGTATAAAGGTTAATAAACTGGAAAGAATGTTAAACCAATTTTATGGCGCAGTTTTAAATGGATGTTATAAATGAAACATAAAAATATATGATACTATACTATAACAATTTTGGAAAAATATATTTAATATTTTATTTTTAAATAATGTTATTGATAATTTTCTTTTACACGTGTCTTAGTCCATTTTCGGGCGTAGGCGATATACTGGTCATTGTCTTTTTTCCATAAATGTATATATATATATTTCGCAAGGTGAAACAATTCTGGAGCTCCCAACCCCATTTATCGTGATTATTATGTAATCTAATAAATAAACGTATTCACAGTTATTTGATTATTAAATATTTGCACTATATTGGTTTTCATAATTATTACCACAGTAGAACAGTTCGCATTGTTAATATATCCTGTTTGCTAATTAATTCAACATTTTCATTAACGATTAATTATGTAATTGAGAGACAAGCTGTCATATTGCAAACCATAAGGCATACTAATTATCATCTATTAGATTAGTAAATCTAAATAGCCGATGTTAATCAACAATGGTGCGTCAATGTTTGGACGGACGATCCAAAATAGATTTTATTTTAACGTAAACGAAAATAATTTTCATCATTTTTAACAATTCACGACGTTATCTGACATTTTCGCCGATTAAATCTCAATCTGAGCCTTTTATAATTTATAATAAATCCGGTCTTTCAGATATTCGACAATTGGCCGGTTGTAAAATATCATTGTCAGAAATTTTCGTTTCATGTCGGCATAATGGGATAATGGAGTAACAGCGTAATATTATTTGATAAAGAGATTTTTGTACATTTTCAATTCGTCTCGCACCAATTATTATCCGAATCGGTATTGGCTTCGGCTGGAAAAAGAATCTCTATACATATGTACGGGAAAATATTTTATGGCAACGTTTTAGAATCGGATTTTGCACGGTAATGAGACACGATGATTGAATCAAAATCGCTATAAAATTTTTCCGATAATATTAACATATGTAATAAAAATATATTATATGCTAAAATGAAAATAGCAATGCTCGCATGAAAGCTATATTAAAAAAGTTAAACAAATTCCATTTTTTTCCATTAAATTTAATATCACAAAATTGTTATTGCTCGACTCTTGACATAACAAAAGCTCTTTTTTATTATATTTAATTATAATATGCAGCTTTTTGTCATTCGCAGTGTCTCAGACTTCGTGAAAACGCCCCCAATTGAATTTTCATTCATATTATGTTTGTTTAATTGAATTTTTTATTCAAAGTCCGGGTACTCCGGTCGCAAAAAGTCGAGACTCCATTTATGGTCCCCGACGGCGAGTCTGCAACAATTTGTAATGTATGCAAATCCATTGCAGACAAACGCTATATATTTACTATTTAAACACAAAGCTGCTGCTGAATAATTTAAAACACTATGTGAATATAGAGATACTCAAAGAACACACCGCATACGCAAAAAGCAACATTTGAACGGCATTGAAATGCATGAATTATTGCATCAGAGTGCTTCACTCTATCTCCTTCTATCGCCATATCTTCGCTTACTCCTCCACTACTCATACCATGTACACGCCGATGCTCGGCTGCTGCAAAAAGGACAAGGTAAATATTTCATAGGACGAAATCTACCCTCTCTTCCTCTTCATTGTTTACGATTTTCACCCTTTGATACCCAAGACCTCCCCGGAGTGGAATAAATAACGAGCCAGAAGAAACCTGCGGCTCTTTAAAGAGTTCCTCCGGCTTTTTGTCACCGGGTTTTCACTTCCGCCGTATTTAATATTTGACTAGAGACCTTTCCGTGCCACGTGTTGATATGTCCCAGCCAGGGGGTGTAAGGGGTTAGGCGTATGCCGCGGCACCTGTTCCGCAAACGGCCTAGAATAAAATTTACGAGACGATGACAATGGCCGTTGCCAACAGGAGAGGAGAGAGAGAGGAGTCCTCCGGAGTTTCCCTCGTCCATGCGCTCTCCTTTTAATAATACACGAGGCCTGTCTGACAGATATTAGGCGGGCGAATGTAATTCCTGAAATAAAAATGGTGTATAAAGGGGAGGGTTCACCCAGGGATAATCCGAATATTACTGTTGTCGGGAGGGGGAGCGTGTCTGAAATGATATGGGCCTTTGTTGGACGCGTCTCGGACATATCTTTATTTAACAAAAAATGTATTCAAATTATTTAGCTCGTAAAATTATAGGAAAATCTGAATTTGAAATTAAAATGTTCTGAAAAGAGGGGTTTGGTTGAAATAATGTATTCTTTTTATTAATATTTTGTCAGTTTTATTCTAACAAAAGCTAATTTCGAATGTCTGTACTAAAAATTGTAAGAGATGACACATGTCAAATTTAAAAAGATAGCTCTATTTCAGGGGTATCCAACTGATTCATTTGAAAATTTCTATTTTCATTTTCGACCTTTTTTAGATACTTCGATTTCACAATTTTTAATTTTGGAAAAACAATTCGTAGCGATATATAGTACCAAATACAATCATAATACAGAGCTCGATTTGTCCTATTTTTGAAAATTTACCTCCAAGAATGTATTTAAAATTAAATTTATGTATTTCATTCCCTTTGAGGCGCAGATTCGACCTTCAAATAGGGTTAAGAAAATTGTAGAATTTTCCTCATATTTTTGCATATATAAAAATCTGTCATCTTTAATATATTTTATTATCACATTAGCATATTTTATAAAAATTTTATAGTAAAAAATGAATATAATTCTAAATCAGCTGTTGTTTTCCATAAAGCTTAAATTTTGTAACAAATGCCTTTATATTTTTAAAGCATTCTGTAATCAATTAAATTCAATTGTTATATTTTGCTAAAGACATAAATCTAGAATCTATTATTCATCATAAAATTTAGATTTATTATTGACATTTTCATTCAAAACTTTCTAAATTCTATTTTTTTAATTTGTTGTTTATTTTATCATTGTTTAAAATGTCTAAAGGCAACATAAAACATTAATTTGCACCACAAGTGGTCCACTGGCAATAAGGTTAAAAGATATATTACTTTTTTCTAAGCAATTTTAATCATGCATATAAAATCGTATCTAAAAAATGCTTATAATTTCTTATGATAAACATTTTCAAATAATCATACTTCTCAAATTCCCTTGCCATCATTTTCAGTCATCGCATTTAATTTTCAAAATACTTAAATAAATTTATATTAGAAATAATAACCATTATTTTTGCATATTGCACTTGCAAGTATTTTTTGTCTAGACACTATGCAGTAATCTTTCTTAGATTTTTATCTTTATATTCTGTATTATTTTAATAACTATATTTTAGTATCGTAATTATTTTTTAGTTAGTGTAAAGGCATTTAGTAATTATTCTACATCAGATCTCAAGATTATAAAGGGAATAATCGAGAAAGTGATTTTATAAAATCCATTTGTTCATTTCTCCCAATTTCACAAGTCTTTCTCAATATTATTTAGGTTATTAAACATACATAAAGTAGTAAAGAAAATCAAAAATCTAAGCAGTAGATCAAAAATACCTTTTTACATATTTCTATTCGAAACCAGATTTAAGAATTAGAAAAACAAAAAAGAGTAATAGAGGCAAAGAATTATCGAGCATTATAGAAAAATCATTTTTTTTTAATATAATGTTAAAAAATTAACAAAGGTAACAATTTTTTGGGTTGATTGAAAAATATATGATTGTTTTCTTTTCATGTGCCCTGAATTATCGATGATTTTTTTTGGGTTTTCTATTTTTCTAATTAAAACTGTTTTTTTTTAATTTAAAAAATAGAGGTACTTGGATTATGTAATCCCTAAAAGTGCAATTTTTGTAATAAATAAAGAATAAGCTCATCAGATATTAAAGAAGATATTAATTACCAAATAAGAATTATAAATAATGAGTTAAGATTATATTTATTCAAAGTAATGAATTATTCTAATAATAATTCCAGTAACTAATAATACTAGAAGTATTATTTAATATTAAACAAATAATGGTGTTCCTAATACAGTTGTTTATTGTTCCTAATACAGTTGTTGACCTTCTGTTGTTTCGTAATCGTAGCTTATAGTAAGATCCAAGAAACTGAGATTGAAAAATATATTATTAAAGAAAATAGTAAATAACATTTAATTTAATTATCAATTGATTAAATTAAAAATTAAATTAAACGGTTTAGCTATTTGTTTTGAATTTCCCTTCGAAAACAAATATCGAATGGTATATAAATTAAAATTAAATCACTTTCATCTCAATCAATTAGTATTCAATCTACATACTTATTGTACAAAATTCACATTGTTTATTTATTTGTATATATATTATATAGATTGTAAAAATTAGATATGCTGTTTAAAATATATTAAAAATGAAAAAAAAACGTATATACCTTAATTAATCCCCGGATGCTCATAGTATCGGATATCATTAAAAAAAAGTTCATCAATTTTATCTTGCCGAATTTAATCTATGCTTAAAACTTTTTTAATGAAAATTTGAATATAATTCGATATTGATTATCTACGACACTCGGATGGCAATATAGCGTATATTTTAATAAAAGTTCATCACGTATATATCCGTATACGTGATATCACATGTACGTTTGATTCTCATTGGGATTCTATTTTTATTTTAGATGAATACATATGGGGGGGGAAAATGTATAAAGATTTATTGTACTTTTATATCAAAGTGAATGATCGAGACTATGGAGTTGGCAAGGTTGACGACGGGTTATCCCATGATTTGTTGCTCAATCAAAGTAAAACAATTTATTTATGCGGGATAAGAGCAAAACATGTTATGGCAAAATTTATTTATATATTTTGGGTAAAAAATCAGTTTATTATTCAATTACATAACGGATAAAGTGGATTTACTTATTGTAGAGTATCAAGCTAGCTTCACTGTAAAAACAAGCGATTTTCAGCTATGAAAATTATGCTGAATTTATTTTAAACTCATGTATTGATTTAATATGATCTTTATGTTGATATAATTTAATACGTACTTGTGAAATAATTACTTTTTCGGTTCCAATTAAGATTATATCGTTGAGTATTTTTTTTTTTTGATGAAAAGAGTTAATATTTTTCTACTACGAAGTGGGATAATAAAAGCGAAGTGACAAAATGGTTTTATTAAAAAAATAAAATTTCATTGGACACTTTTGTAATACCTAAAACGAAGCACTATCCACAATTACTACACTGTTGACAAAGCTTTTAGTTGGAGGACGGGAATGAAATTGCTACAGAGCTTACGCTCCAATACCTCCCAATGCGAATTATGGACGAAAAAAAATTCAATATATTTTTTTTTAATAAAGAATTTTATTATATTCGCATCGTACGCGATCGCGGAGTAAATTTTTAATAATTCTTAAGTAAAAATTGATTTCGGTACGTACACACGCTTGTAGAAATAAAAAGGAGAGAGCAAAGTTTACCTGAAACGTTCATGTGTACCGTTGGGAAATATAAGAAGTTTTCCTTCAATAACGATAAATTGAAACGGTGGACGCCAGTTCAATAGCCCTGGATACAGGAGGAGATCAGTACGGCACCAATAATAAATGAATCGGTTACTTTGAAAAGTTTCCCGGTTAAATCACTTGTTACCGGGATTTGGGGGCCATAAAAAAAACTTATTTTTTGTTGGCACGTGCCGTAAACACAATGCAGCCGAATAAAGTATAATCGCGATGTGACGATGCAAACTTGCGTCTGTGGGGAAAAGTCATAGGTAAGCGGAAAATCCGACGGCTCCGCGCGGAAAATCGAAAAAAGATCTGTTCCTTATGCGTTTATCTCTGGTGTTTTTTTGCAATCTTGTAAAAGCCCTTCAGGATTTGTAAGTTTTCAGTCTCCGAAGGCTTATGCGGAACGAGCAAAAAATTGAATTCTATTTAAATATAAATAATATCAATATTTTAGTATAAAAATTAAATATATAAATTTAAAAATAAATAATTCAAAGCAATATTTGCATATTGTGTGTAAATAAATATCAGACAGTGTTTACGGATCCATGAGAATGCTCTTGATAGCTTACATAATAAAAATACATTTCGAGCTTGAGTTTTAAATTATGTAATCTCAAATATTCAAACAAAAAAGCATAAAAAATGTAAATGATTATGTATATAATTTATAATCACAATCTTGTGCCTGATTCATACAATATTTTAAATAAGAAAAATAGTAGGTATTGAAGACTACCGTGTAAATAACAGTCACGCAAAATTAATCAAGTATAATTTATTTATTTATAGATTAAAATGGGTTTTAATACAAATTTATATGCCGTTTGATTAAATTAAACATGAAGTATTTATTCATCCGTATATATGTACATATATCAGTTTGCGTAGAAATTCGTGGGATAAGGAAAAAATTCTCGTTAAAGAAAAATTTTAATAATAAATGATCCTGAAAATATTTTTTATTAAATTGCTCTCTGAGAGATCGTCTTATATTTCTTTCCGATATATTTCTTTATAAATTTTTATATTTTATTTTTTTATATTGAAATCTAAATAGTTCGGTAGCTTTTATATTATATATTAAATATGAGAGATTTTTTTTAGGGTTTAATTTTAGAAATTAAAAACAGTATATATTTTTCAGAAGACGATTTTTTTTGTTTCTGTCTTTTTATATAAAGTGAAATTAAATATAATCATTAAAAAATGATTAGGACGTATTTGGACATTGATTTTATGGTGGCCTGCAAGCTTTTTGCAAAATCTGAAATCTTACAAAAACTAATCAAAGATTATTGAAAATTTTCCTTCTTTTCCCATTAAATTTCAAAATGTTAAAATCGGTCAAACATCAAATTCTTCTCTTTTTTTCGACCAAGATTGTCAGTTAGATAAAAGAAATTATCGTCTTTCGATCCAACATTTCAGCTAATGATAAAACGATAAAATTTTCTTGCTGTAAATTCTTTTTATAAATTAAATTATCAGCATTTGACCAACATCAAATATGTTAAAAGGTGTGTAACAGTTTTATTCGTTTCATCCATGCCTAACTCTTTCAATAAATAAATTAATCCTAGATATTACAAACTTTTTGTATTAATCTAAAAAAGTCAAAAAATTAATTTATAAAAAATAATCGTTGTCCTTTATTGTCTGTAGTTGCGAAAAAAAATAATAAATGCAATATTCGATTGTTTTTTCTCGCTCGCATCCAGTATGAATGAGACGTGCGATTGATACGTACGGCGAGATATTTAGGTTGTACTTTACATGTCATAATTCGATCAAATTATGGAGCATTTGAATAATTATTTTTATTCTAAGAATAATTCATTTAAAAAAATGATATTGTCGAAGAATTTTTGTCATGATAATAAAAAATGTTTAATTACGGCCCGCTAGCTAAAAAGTTTACCTAGGCCTGCTATAACCATAAACCCTTGTATATAATACAACACTTATATCCAAGAACAAAATAAGTAAGAAAATCATTTTTTTAGTAACTCCGTTCCTTTCTTTACAACTTTTGATAATAAAACTGCATATTTTTATGATTTGGTTTAATACAAAAATTTACCAATATCCCAATTAATAACATTTCCATACATTAAACCATGTTATAAATTATAATGCCCAGAATTTAATGATAAATATCTTATAACAGATAATGCTATAAAGGATCTTAAATGATATCATTAGAACAAGAAAAAAAAATCCAAATAAATAATTATTATTGAGTATTTTGTATTTAATTTAACAGGAATAAATCAATGATTTCCTTTAAATAATTAAAATAATTCTGCATGATTTAATTAATGGAAATCAAGTCAGGTTTGTAAATTTATATTACAACAATCCACATGTGTAAATTAAATCATTTGGATTTAACGTGGATGTTTCAATATACGCCGATACATTTATCAAAGTTCGCACAATGCGAAAAACAAGACAAGAATTTCTATTGCGGTTTTACACGTAATTGGCCACAAACCACATGTGTGCATTGAACATTCCATACATGACCACTGAAATATGTCTATGGCAATAATGAATTTAGGCCGTGCGATATATTTTTTATGTAATTATATAATAAAAAAAACCATGTGTATTACATTTTATGTGAATCCCATGAGGGGTCGAGATCAGTTTTATTGTCCCATTACCGTGTTATATCGATCGTGTTGCTTTAAAGATAGCTTCTTGTATTTATACCGATACAATGTATGATATTATTTCCAATTAAAAAACGTGTATGTGTGTACGTTTTCAGGTATATGCGGTCCGATCGGCTGAGGTCGAATATATTTTTAGATGGCTAATCGATGAAAGAAAAGAGAATTGGATGAGATATGTCCGTCTGTAGTCTTCTTGTCATTTGTTGTTAGGGTCAGACCCATTTGACGTATTTTAATAGAATATTGCGCAAGGAAATGCTTTAGCAGAAAAAATATTTTTTATCCACAACGTCTACTCCATTGTTTTATGTGATTTTAGCATTTTCTCATTGATATTTTATATACAAAAGGGGTTAGATAAAGAGGCGAGTCCGTACGTCTCCCCGAGTGTCTTTATTACCATGGGGATGTCGCAAAAGTTTTCCAGGATGAGCTTTGAGTTTACGGAGCGGGAGCTTTGAACGTGCTCTCATTGATTGGTCGCTAGTCAACTGCGAAGTGAGAAAATCCAATTTCCATGTAACGATATCCGCTTCAGCCAGACTGGCATTGCTAAAAAACGGCATCATATTCGGAAAGCGCATACAGACAGGGTGACCCAAAAATATTTACGAAAAGTCTTTGCCATTTCTGTACGATATTACGTTATGTGACACGTAATACCTCGCCATATATTACAATCGCAGAATGCACGTCGCTAAAATCATAGCGTCGCGATAGATATGGCCAAAGTTTTCGCCAATAAATCAGGTCATTTTAAAAAAAAGTAGAAAGCATCGGCGTGGCTTACAGGTGAGAGCTTTCTCGCCTTATCTTCCATTCACTGGTTTGTGGCTTCGTTTTTCCGTTAGGTTCGATTTTTTTTTTGTTTTTTAAAAGAGCTGAAGGCGTTTGCTTGTAATAAATCTTCGTTAGATAGATGGCACAATGCGAAAAACGACAGGAAATTTGAGAGTAATGGCCAGATGAATCTTTGTGGTACGCGAATTAGTTACAAATCTCTCAATTCGCCATTGTGCCTGCGGGCTTATTTTGTATCTGTCAGAAATGAAATATTGTATTTTTTTCTGATGTGTGCCGTATTGTGTGCGAAAATTGATTTTTGAAATCCTCTTATACCGCAGGTAACATTTCAATATCGTCTCAGTATTATGCCCAGAGTATGGGAATAAAAATGGCGCATCTCTGGGGAGTATCGTACGGCATGCTTTTGCAGAATGCATGAAAATCCTCTCGTAATTTTGCATAAAACAATAGATTTCAACGCATCATAAAATAAAATATTGATAAATGATAACCAAACTTTTTTTTAACTAAATAAATTAGCGAAAACGTGAGAAATTTGATTTACCGGAAATTTTCTTCAACAGTTCAATTGTCTAATTCCCTTTTAATCATGTCTATTTAATTTTTACTGGTAATAAAGGATCCTTTGGAGATTAAAATTGCTATCAATGATGTTCAGTAATGAGGAAAGCTCATTGAATTTTCCTTTTCTAATAAAAATTTAA
>JAGXCT010035850.1:69467-103861 GCA_022495035.1 Philopotamus ludificatus | reverse complement strand
GGAACGCATTATCGTGTTTTATATTGATTTAGATGAGAAAATTAGTTTCGCATAACGAGTGTTTCACAAAACGAGCAAGATTCTAGAACGAATTATGCTCGTTATGAGAGGTTCCACAGTAATAAAAAAAAATTACATCTTTAGTTGCTTGTTTTTTTTTAATATTAACCGACGTATAATTATTAATTAATAAAATATATTCATGGAATAAAGAACATTTAAGAGTTTAAGATGATTTGACTTTCAGAAACGTGACCTTTATGCTTGAAAATCAGGGCAAGATGGACTTGAAAAGAGAATAGCACAGATCGATTACATAATTATAAATCGGAGGATCCTAAATTATATCAATTGTGACAGTTAAAACATATTTAGAGAGTGACATCAATTCAGATCATTGTCTTCTTGGATCAATATTTAAGCTGAGGCTAACGATTTGGATGAAAAATGAAATTCTGTAACAAGATATAACTACTAAGCTCAGAAAATCGACAATGAAATTAAAAACATAAAGAAACTCGAGGTTGTTATCGACTAATAACAGATTAAATTATTATTTGTATAGATTAGAACTAAAAGTAATGAAAACATGTAGCAAGCAAGATGTAAGCCAAACTTCGAAGCTTGTGAGAAAAGTTCCACCATAAAATGCATGGCTTGATCACATAAAATATTAAAAGCTGCTTAGAAAATCTAAAAAAAACATCAACACTGGTTGAGCCAAAAGAAGCTGACGGCATTCGTAGCATTCGCAACTGGACTCCCTTAGAATGTCTAGAATGGCTTCAGCTCGCTCAAGGCAAAGACAAATATGGGAAGATTAAAAAAACGTTTAAAATTCATATAGCACCTAAACAAAAAAAAATATTAAGAATAATATTTCCTTAAATATTAAAAATGTGGAATTATATTTAAATAAGCATCTTTTCTTTTTCAAATGAGGCTATAGTTTCAGATAGCTAACTCAAATATATTTTTTTCTTTTATTTAATATCAATAGTACGTTTATATTATTTATTTTTATTAATATAAAGGCAAAGAATATTTTGCACGGGGTTACAAAATTACATTTCGGAGAATACTACATAAAAAAATAAAGCCCACTGATTCCGTTATTTCAATATTCATATTTTATTTACACGTAAATATATTTTCATGAAATTCAAGGTTTGAACAAAAAGTATTCTGAATTTTTGAATTTCATGAAAGTTTTAATTATTATTTTATTTCGTTGTGTGTACATTCGTCCTTGGCGTATCTTGACATTGTTGGTTATCGTAGAGGGTTTCACGTGCTCAACGATTTTTACTTGTTAAAAACATGAAAAATGTGACAAAATAAACATAGCTATGTTACTTGTCGGATATAGTCCTACGCTGTTTCTTCTTATTTCCGGAAGGAAAAAAGGTCTGACAAGATTGTACCATTTATTTTTTTAATTAATTTCGCTTATTGTTTTTATCAAACATCGTAGCTAGAAAAATTGCTATTAAAATATTAATTAAAATGCCGACTTAATTTGAATATAAATATTTTTGCAAACTATTTTCCTAAAACAAAATCTCATCCCAATTTTACGACAACTCAATAAGTCTTCGCCGTTCGGGATACATTTCAAGCTGATAACCACCAACAACAACGTTTAGTTTACGTCCACCAAATCCGTTCATTTACACAATACAGGGCGATAATTGGTCGTAAGCAATTTGTGCGAACGGGATGGTCCAGAGGCTGAGTCAGGTGCGGTCGTCCCGAGTATCGAACACACACCCGACATGCGCCTAACCCGCCCACCCAACTTTCAGCGATCCCTAAATTAGTACACCGTGAACTGGACCTTTTCTACGCATTACTGCGTAATAAAATCCAGCAAAACTGTTGCCTCTTACAGCATTAGAGGATCGATATCGAAGCTAAGGGTCGTTTGAAAATTTTTACGGTGGTCTAATTGATTTTTGCTGTTGTTTGTAAGTAATGAAGTATTGATCCGAGGTGGTAGCCGAGAGAGCTACCTTGCATCATATGATTAATTTATCAAATTCTTGCAATCCACGTACACATATATTTCCCAGCGGTCCCCCAGTCTAGGGGATTATTCAGATTTCGCAGATTGGAGTCTGCATGCGCTGAGCGCTATACAATGGTATCCCTGTTTTCGAACTTTTCAACAATTTCCTTAATATCGGATAAACAAATCATTATTACTTTCGCGTTTTACCGGCTTTTTTTAACCGGGGCAAAGTTGTTTCGAATTTATGGCCGCTTCGGCGAAAAAATTGTATCCGGTACGATAGTTGATAAATTATGCCGTAATGATATAGAGAGTTGGATGTGTGTGGGTTTTGCGGAAATAAACTTTTTGCTGTAATCAATTAAACGCGAGATTCATATTTTATATGAAGAATGTCTTGGAGAATATATAAAAAAATATCATACATATTTTATTTAACGGAATATAATAATTAAATAACAAAAATGAATCGATAAACTCTCATGATTGCGATAAGAGCCATTAGAAATGCGAATGGTGTAAAATTTCACAATCCTAGACTTGATTAAATCTTGAAATGCATTTTTGGCAGCATTTCAACCTCGTTGAAGACTTTGCCTTTTAAGAAAGTGTCGAAATGCTTAAACAAGTGATAATCTGTTGGCAAGATGTCGGTTAAGAGTAATGGATAAGGCATTGATCATTGTTTGAACTTATTACTATTACTGTGATATTTGTTTTCTTAACCGTAGTCAGAATTTTTTGTAAAAGCTCCCGAGATATTATTAAATTGTAGAACATAATAATAAGTTTGATATTTTTTTACCCATATTGCTGATACATTTTTTCGATTTTAGCGGCAGTTTCTTCAAATCAGTAGTTTAAAAGATAATCGAGTCAATAAAATCTTAGTAATCTCTTCCCCCGGCGGTCGAAACGTTAAGACAGTCGCCATCTTGTTGCGCTACACACGGATGCCGCCTTGAAAACTCTGGATATATACCCCCGACACAGCGTCGTGGACGGATACGCTATCACAAGAACCCTCATTCGGCCTCTCATCCGGATCATTTGAGGAGCACTCCTTTGTAATACTCTTGACACTAGACCGCCACGAGTGTTGTCACTACCTAAGTATTGCGACATGGACTGTTTTTTAATGCTTTGTCCTTGTCCAACTACTGTGCTGGACATTTGCGGTTATAACAATGGATCAATTGCTCTTAACATGGCACGATTCAATTCTAAAATAAATATTTATTGTCACAAGAAATCAAAATCAGCACATTTGGAAGCCACTTCCCCAACATTTTTACTTTAATGATATATTAGACTTTATTCTTGAAAAAATGATGATGATCAGGGTACATTGGAATATAATTTAAGTATATTTTAAGGCCCATTCTGCGGTACGACTAAGTATAGCCGACCTTTAAGGGGCTACATGACGACATTCAGTTACATAAGCAGCACAAAGGACAGCTGATAGACCGTGCCCATGTGGGCTAAGGGTTGGGGTTTGGGGATGCGATTCTCGCTGCAGCCAGGCCGGCAAAGCCACTTGATATCAAGTCTTGATGACCGATAGAGCTAGGAGCCAGATTGACCGCATCTAGCATGGTTTTCCTCAAGGAGTCGTGCTCCGGGCACGTCCAGAGGATATGGTCCGAAGTTTGTTCGTCACACTCGCAAAAGTCACAACCAGGGTTGTCTTTAAGGCCATGTTGATGCAGCTTAGCGTTGAAGGCACCATGGCCTTGGATGAACTGGGACACATGGTGGTTTGGTTCGATCCAGGGTGCCGATGATGGTCTCTCCGACCAGGGTCTCAAATCCTCTGTAGGTCAGATAAAGTGCAGTTCGTACCTGTAGCTCTAGGTCCAGCGGCAGGACTCCTGCAAGTACCGCAAGGGCCGCAGTGGCAGAGTTGTGGGCTCAGAAATTAGCCGTATACGTGACTATCGGGACGAAGATCAATTTATAGTATTGTCTTATGATCCTGTGATTCAGACCCCATCCGGCCCCAGCGAATCTACTGAAGCATCCAATTGCATGTTTGGCCCTCTCCAAGATGAGTCCCGTGTGGCACAGCATTTCTTGGTTGGAGTCAAGGGTGATTTCAAGGTATCGGGATCACCCTTGACACCAACCAAGGCATGCTGTGCCACTTTACTGATAGAAAGTCATCATTGTTATCCTTGGTGCAACAGCCGTAGTGAAGAACCCTGGTCTCATCTAATACGCTTCTCCATTTTATCTGGTCTGCCACTACGTCGTTCCACCTTCGTTTAAGTTTCAATGATGCAGTGTCTCTCTGTATACAGTCTGACCACCTCATCTTAAGTGTTCCTTTCTTTCAGGGACAGAAAGGTTTGTTAAACATAAGCCTTGTCAGCGGCTGACTGTGGCATCCTTGACCTGCGATTGTCTCATCGGAGTCTACCCACTCTGACGACATATGTGACCGATATATCCTTGTAGACAGTACAGCTCCTACTTGCTTCGGATACGCCATTCCATGTCGTCAAATACGGCTCTAAATACTCGTCTCAGAATTATCCTCTCCAGGATATCTAGTTGTCACTCATCTTGTTATGTCAAACCTCAACATTCGGATCCGTATGTTATGACGGGCTTGAATCTCGACCGTAATTGCTTTTGAAGTCCAAACAAGCACCGGTCGTCTAGCACTGATCTTTTTCGTATTTTAAAATTGGTTTCATTATTATTTGTAATAAGTAAGCTAAGATATGTGAATTTTTGGACGCACTCGAAGATGTACTCTTTGACTCTCAAAGGTTCAAGGATTTGTCCTTGGCATATGGGCATGTATTTCGTCTTCATGATAATCCTTACTCCCATGAAAATTGCCGCTCTCATTATTCGCTGGCATGCATCCTTGAGAGCCCCCCGAAATCTGGCCCCAATATCTATGTCGTCAGCATAGACAAGAAGCTGCACAGTAAATATTGCTTGATTGCCAACACCAGACATCAACGATGATTCATGTGCACTTTGAGATAAACATCTCGCGACGTTGACTTTTAGTTGGACACTTTCATTGAACATGTTTTCAAACAAAATGGTCGTTTTCATTAATAATATTATTTTTAATAATAAAACATGCCCTTATATATACCGTTTTTCCTTAAAAATAATCCCTAGATAAAATCTTATGATTAATAAAATTCCCTTGTGCATATTTTGTTCCTACTTCTGTCCTGTTGATCTTCAATTAACACTTAATTTAATTTAAAGACAATATTTTAGCTTTCAGATAAAATAATTTTAAAAAATAATATTTTCCGCAAAGGATAATGATAGTATTAATTAACAGATATAATTTTTATAGTTCTATAGTAATATCTGTTAACAATTATTAAAACTAAGAGTCTTATTTTCAGATAAACGAGGTATTTATTTATTAAAATGATCCCAATATTATTTATCTCAATAATTTGAGTTGGTTTTTAATAATAATTAATGATAAATATAGATATTTAATAACAAAAACATTTAAATAAAAATCTAAAGATGTCACACGCCTAATGTACATATGAATATTTTAACATTTACTCTTATTAAATTGTGAATGAGTAACTATTTTAGAAGAAGATTGCTCACACGTGAGTAATTATAATTAGAATTTAATAATTACCTCTCATAATAAATTAATATATGCAAATCCGCTAATTGTACTAAAATCGCATTCGCCGAAATGGAAATTTTCCGTATTAAATTATAAATTAATATTAAATTATCGCACGCTCTCGAAAATTGTTATTTTTTTATATAAAATTGCAAAAATATATTATTATTTATACAAAATTTAAATCAATACCGGGCTCTGATTGCGCAAAGGTGAATATTAGCACAGGTAGAGAAGGGTAAATCAATGTGTTTTTCCAGTGTTGTTGACGTTTGGAAGTGAAACATGATTGATGGATGCTGTATACCTACATTGGTAAAATAAATGAAAATTCAGGAACAATAAAAAAATACTTTATTTAAAAATAAATATATATATCCAAACAAATCTGACCTTGATTATAAAAAAAACTATTATCTGATTTGGCCACGCGTTTAAAAAATCAAGATAAGATAACGCAAACAATCAAATATATTTTTAATTAAAAATATGATTAATATACAGTCATAGATTTATATGGAATTTCCAAAATTTTCACACCGCAAAGCCCTTTACAAATTCGGCACTCTGTATCATGTCAAATAAATTAATGGCGTCGGTTAATACCCATAACTGCACTAAACGTTATGGTTTAAATTAAATACATTAATTTTATCGTGTAACGAAAGATTAGTCATAGTTTAAACTATGATCGATTATTTATAGATATATTGTATAGACCCCAATAATCCGCAGAATTCACATCCAGACACCTGAAGTTTTGCAATATAGGCAAAATTTTCTCAACACTCGAGATCGGCATCTGCTCCATCGGCATATTGTGTTTGTTTTGCGCTGTTTTCTATATTAATTCCGACGCCTCCGACGCCGTTGCATGGGGAACAATCGATACCGTTGCGACACTAATTCCACGGTTTAATAATAAATAAGTTCATGCTCTATAAGCAGTATTGGGCTGTTTGGGTATCGATATTAAATTGAATAAGGTGGCTGCGGTGGAATCTCATCTCGACTCGTAAACAGGATGAGAGACGCTCCGTAGCCTTCCGTTTCCTGGAGTAGCGTCGTTTTGCTCGCGTTTAAGTCCATCAGCGGCGTCGTTAGCGTCTGTTAACGATTATTTTTATTATCTTGATGCTCGTGTAATTATATATACGGAAAATCTGCGGATCGTGGAAACGACGGATGGTGTTAAAATTTTGGTGCTTTTTGAAAATTTAATCCGGCGTTATATTCGTATCGCGCGGTTTAACAGGAAATACACGAGTCAATGACGGGTTTATGTATTTTTAAAATTAAAGATAAGGATTTATAGGCAGAATCTGAAACAGATTAATTTTTTTTTGCAGAAATGCGTTTAATAATAAACTCAAATGGTAAAATAAATAAGTTGCCCTAGTTTATTAAGCATCACGACTACCAAGACACATATTTTTAATAATAAGCCTAATTTTAATTGTTATATACAGAGATCTGGACCATTTATTAGCTTATACAGCTGGACAGAATTATGGATACTTGGAATATATTACAAAAAGAATTCTTTGGAAAACTAATAGTCTCAGGCACGTGAATAGAAAGAAAAGCAGATATTACGGCTTGACTAGGGTAGGATTTTCCAGGTGCATTCTTATGATTATATGTCACCGTTCACGTTAGGGCGCAATTTTCGCTGTTCACAGATCTCAATTTTAGTTTCTCCGATGATCCAACAATGTTAATATATTCCCAAAATTCTGACTGCTTAATATATGGTTAATTAATTTAGAAAAAATAATATTAGGAATATCTAGATTTAGAATTTACTTAAAATCAATGCAAAATTAATAGTTTGGTCCTTAAATAAAATTTTTGGCTGATTTATCTGATTTTTTAAGCTAAATATTCGTACAAATATATACTTTTGTACCCAGGATGAAGCTGTGTCAGACCGGTTCGACACAGTTCCATCCCTTGCCATCCACCCACACCGCATATACCGGCTTGGGGCCGGTTCAATCGGTGCAACAAAAGCAGTTTTTTTCTTGAAACGCGTGATGTTAAAAAATATAATGCTAGTCTTTTTCAAGAAAGGGGAGAAGGGAGGGAAAGCAGTTTGGCACAACTCGAAAAGTCGATGCAAAGCGAACAAATGCCCTGTATCAAATCACACTGCTGACCAGATCCATGTGTCCGATAGGCCCTCCACCGGGAGACCCGTAGGGGAAATGCCGCATCGGACAAGAGTACAGAACGTGACTGTAATCCTGATAGACGTGCCCACACCAGCAATGTGGAGATGCTACAAGGTTAAATCCATTTTAAGTTTAGCCCTGAATAATGTGGCCAGTCAGAAAATTGATCAACGGTGAAGTCTGGGAAGAACTAGCCACAGTTAAGCCTGGCCTCCTGATATTGCGGGAAAGAAGAGATAGGTGGTCCGCCCTTTGGGGGAGGAATCCTACCTCTCCTGCCACTGATCAAGAGCCGATTCGCGGACGCGTGATTTTAAAGTTGCCACAGATTCGTCCTCGATTGGGCAAATTGTAGTGGCGCCGACGACAACAGGACTGTTGTTTTTAAAGCAAAAACTGACGGCCCTCAGCTGGATTTCAAGGTCGAGCGGAAGGACGCCAGCAATAATTAACAGTGAAGCCGTTGAAGAAGTGCGATAAGCGCGAGTGAGATTAAGGAGGGGCGGGCGCTGCCCCGACAAGAGGATTCTAGTAATATTTGTCAACGAACAGCGGTGCGCCTAGCATCCAGCTGCGTACCCTACAATCCCACAGAAGATGGAATTATAGGCAAATAACCGCGATTTGTAACCTACACCCCATGTAACCTTCATCCAGCAATACACCCAGATAGTGTACTGATGGAGACATTCGTACCTTCTTGTTATTGAACGCAAAAAGGGGAGGACGAGAAGGACTAAGTCGACCCTTGAGGAGGATTGCCTCAGTCTTGTTTGGAGCGAATGAGAGCCGATTAGCTTGGCCCCGTTCTGAGATGGCTTTCAGTGCGATATGGGCTTTGCTCTCCAGAAAGACTCGAGAACCAGCCTCGACAACTAAGGTAATGTCATCGGTATAAGCAATAATGTGACAGTCCATTGGTAAACTAATTTTTAGTAGGTCGTCACAGAGGACATTCCACAACAAGGGTCCCAACACAGACCCTTGCGGGCACCCAATTGAAGTTGGTCGACGAATGACCGAGCAACCGGCTTGAAAAAGTACGTGTAAATGTATGTGTATAGAGATTCTAGTTTTTTTTATTATCGTTATGCAAGAATAAACCGATATAAAATTTTCCATTTTCATAAATGTAATTTTCTCGATATGCACACGTGTGTTTCGTGTGCAAAATGCAATCACATTATTCGCGTACCGAAACAACAATGCGAATATTACACCGGCGAATAGCGGCAGGGCGTCGGGTCAAAGACACGATTCAATTACACGTGGCCAAAAAAAAGTTTGAGATACAAAAAAAAGCCGAAAAATTAGAAATGAAAAAAACACCACATACATAAATGTTGTTCGTCGGCCCCCGCGGCGAATTTCGGTTCCGCGCGAGTGGTCCGCGAAAAACATTGGCATATGGGAGAACGTTTACATGGGGCGGATGCCTAAGATTTGCTTATAAATTATTCATAAACGGACCACGGATAAATTTGGAGGGCGATTCATTCACCTCTCTAACATGTAAATATAATACGTATAAATATGTAAGATACGTATCCGTGTGTATTCCTTGCCGACGCTTAATAAAAGCCTCTCTCGTCCTTCGCAGAAAACAATAACTGATGTGCACAGCGATAAATCTTACTTTGCTCCACGTGCGAAATTTTTTAGATTATTTTTAAAAAGTTTTTAAAACAACTTTTTGGTGAATTTTCCTTTATGTGCTTTTATATACACTAGGAAATTCGACGGAAATTTTATAAGAAAATTCAGTCGAATAAATTTGATAGTATAATGCGAAGAATTATTCTGAATAAACACGCATTTTTCGCACATGTTTCATCTAACAGATTTAAGACGAATCAAACTGATCCTTAATGAATACTTTGATATGATTGGATAATTATTCTACTATATGCTATTTTATAGATTACAATAAATACAGGATTTTTTATATACACAACTGAGCTTTGCATAATACGGTTTTGATATTACATAAGCGATGAAATGCGGTCTTTTCAAAAGAAATCAATTATTTTGAATGCTCGCGTTTGAGTTTGGTTTGTATCCAGACACAGTGGAATAAACATCTTCGTAAGTTATTTTTTGGTTGTATCGCCTGTCGGCTTTAGTTTTTGTGTAATATATATTTTTATTATTATGAAGGCTATAATGTCACAGTCCAAAATCGATTGTTTTTTTATGATATGGGTCTGATCTTTCCACGAAAGCAAAAAAAAAATCAACGAGTAATACGGACTTGTGCTAGTAGTAAATAGATGTCAATTTTGGTTTCGACGATTTAAATCGGACAACATGGAATTAAAAGACATCCAAAAATAAGGAAGACCTTTAAACTTCGACGACAACGCCCTGACATTTCTAATTGAATCAAATCCTTGCCAAACCATAGTTAAATTGTCACGAAGACTCAAATCTAGAGTAGCAACAACATGGAGACATTTAAAACTACTACTTAAAAGACAAGTATCTGAACTTTTTTATAATAAATTTGTAATCGGAGACAAGAAGTGAATAGTTTACGATAAAATGAGAAGAAACAATCAATGGAATTCTAAGAAACAAACACCCGTTCCAACCCCTAAACCAGGATTGACATTTCGGAAGGTACTTTTATGCATTTGTTGGAATATGTGTGAAGTTATTCACTATGAATTTTTAAAACCTGGCAAAACCGTAACTGCAGATGTTTATTATCGACAATTAGACACATTAAATCACAAGCTGAAAGAAAACATCGGAAATTATTCGTAATATCAAATATATATCGAAATCATTCGGAGTATTATTCTTCAACACCACAATGCGCTATTACACAAAGATAAAATCACCGATGAAAAATATAAATAACTAAAATGGGAAGTACTTTTACAACCTCCATACTCATTAGATCTAGCCCCGTCGGATTATCACCTATTTCAATATTTAGAACATTCACTGAATTATAAAAAAAATTAGGGATGCGAAAAATCATCTTGATTTATATTTTGCGTCAAAATTTCCCAGCTTTTAAAAGTGGGGAATCGAAAAATTACAAGAAAGATGGGAAAGGTTGTGAGTAGCAACGGTTAGATTTCTAAAAAATATTGTACTTCTCATAGAAGATGTATACCAATGGATAATTAATAGGGTAGTTTTGGTAGAAAAATATGTAATAGCCTGAATATTTAAGATATTAGAGAAAAATGCTTTTAACAAAGAAAAGCTAGTTAAAATGTTTCATGATTTTATGTTTTTCACTCTGTGAGCTAAACGTATTGACTCAAAAGATGTTTTACCAAACAACTTAAACCAAATTTTTGTTTTATTTAATTAACAAAAAAACCTTTTATTGAATTGGATATCAGATCAAACCCATATAGATTTTTTACCCAATGAATATCACTTTTAATAAATTTGTAAAAAAAAAATATAATGAAGGTAACTCATAGATTCGACTAAAATTGGACAGAGCGGAAATGATAAATGACCTAGAAAGCAATTGCAGCGAAACATTTACACGTTTCGCCATAAAAACAACAAAGGGAGTATGAGATTGACTGAAAAATTAGAACATTTTTTATAGAACATGATGCTTTAATGGAAATTATTATACATAAAGATTTACATGCTTAAAGTAGGCAGTATTAGTTTATATAGGCAGTTGTTAAAGATTTAAGAACCTGAAAATATTGAAAGTTTTTCCACTAACAAGTGTAATAAATAGGATTGCAAGTCAAATCGGAAAACACGGATTTATATTACACATGCTTTCGTGGAGCTATAAATACGAGAGTAAGGTGCCTATTTTTTTATAGTTTGAAAGCTGTAAACGTCTAATTGCCACGTTTGTTTTATATGACTTTTAACTTTATGTTTAAAAAAAAAAAAAAAAAAAAATATTTCTCAATACAAAAACGTTTTTTATTGTTAATATATTTACGAAACTAGATTAAAGTAGTCTAAAATAGTGCAGAAAAAAAAATAAAAATCAATTAGCAAGGATAGCTCCTATACCGAATCCTATTAATTTATATAACCAGTTAAAAAATGGCTAGATAAAGATATCAATAAAGATCTTTAACCTCTATTGTTATATTCAAGCGACAATTGAATTAGCCGTGTAGCACAAAGCAGTAATAACCTGTGGAATACAAATAGATGTATCAAATACTAGAATTATTTCGTGGATTTCAGATATCTTATACAGTATACTTATATGTTTTTAAAACACAATATTATTATAATACAAAGAATAGCGAAAATGATTTTCTTTGTTGTGGCGTTTATACGTCACTTTTTTATTAGTAAAATTTTATACCATTTTCAAGTTCAATTTGTAACCTACAGATACTTTTTTTTCATCTTTTTATCCTTAGTTAAAACGTCAAAGACAGAGAATAAGAAAACCTATTTAATATTTTGTATGCTATTCTTATTTTGACTGTAAAAATGCCATAGATGTTTCAAAAGTGATGATTAAACGACACACTAAGAACGGCAAAACCTTGCAAACTGGACGATGCAGTTTTAAATTCATTGATGAAGTCCCACCCTTAAAAAACCATGAAGGAATTATCACAAGATCTCAGTTTTTCAATAATTTTACAAGAGAGGAATCGAAAAATCACCTGTGGAGAAAGATTATAGAGAGCAATGTATATTACCCTCATAATAATATTTATATAGTGTCGGTTAATTTTTTTTTCATTGTTAAAAATTGTCATTACTTTCCGGTTATTTCCAAAGAAAATTTGTGTCGAATGTTGGTCATTTTTGTGTTTAATAAAAAATATTTAAATAACATCAACCATGGATATCTCATGAAAAATAAAAAGTATTTGAATGACTTTACGAGATATATACTTTATAATATCCACAAAATTACATATTTAACATCGTAGATAGATCAATTTAAAAAATATAAATCAAAAGATTACGATTATTTATTACAAGAATGTAAAAATTAAACATATTCTCAAAAATGTATCTAATATTAATGACATTAAAATGTATAAAGAAATGATTGTTATAACTCTGCAGATTAAATTTAATTAAATTAGAATAAATTTGATCAACCCTACATCTCTTGCTAAAACTCAGGTAAGCTTTTAAAAATTTGAGTACAGTTCAAAGGCGTTATTTATGAACAAAATCAATAGAAAATCAATTCTATTAACTAAGGCTTAAAAAATATAATATTTGTGTAAATGCCGACTCTGAGGTGTTGAGGCTGAATTTTTTTTATTATTTTATGAAATTTTTGCAAAAATTATACATTTTACGATATTAAATACAGATTTTGTTTTGATGAGTTAAGATGGTGAAAATAAATGCTTTGATTACCATTGATAATCATAACTAAGATCTTGATGAATAGAAAAATAATACGGTTTCGATATTATTATTATTATATTATTTCAATATATTTCAGATAGTTTTTTGAATTGCTAAGTCTAGAAAAATAGTACAGAACGACTATATATAGAAATCGACGTCAAAGACAAAGATTTTATCACATGTAATGTAGAGATATTTTCCAAAAAAAAATTTCTATTCAAAACAGCATTGTTGTAAATTAGTTAATTGAATTCGACCGAAGTGTATAAAAGGTCAAAAGATCGTATGATAAAAAAGTTACAAATGAATTTTCAATTTAACGACCCTCGCGAGTACAATAGAAATTTCCCATTCATAAAAAAATGAAACTTTATTGGACACGGCGAGTAATTAAAACGGACGATAGGCTAAAGTGCATTTATTTGAACTGACAAATAAATAAATAAAAAAAGGCATTTTTTTATTTATTTTCTGTACATACGTATTTATTCTCTGTACATGTTGGGATGAAATAGGATATAGTTAGTGTACACTACCCTCAAGCAATCGGGTCTTTCACCTCTAGACTTTATGTTCGTCTATTTTTCTTTACATTACAAAATGTGGGCGACTTGCACAGACAAATTGCAAAATAAATGTATACGGGACATCTTAGAGCAAGGGATGTGGGAGTGGCGTATCAGATGAGATGAATACTTTCGGACAATTCCGCCCCGTCCTGTATATTTTGGCCGAAGCCTTTAATCAAAACGTTAATTTAGCACCGATTCGCCGGGGTCAAATAATAACACGTCCTAAATATACAATCGCAAATGAAAACGCCGGCACTAGTTTTGATGTATTATTAAAAGGAAATCCCGAACACTGGCGTACACAAAAAGGGGACTTGACCCGCCGAATAGGGATGAGCGCCGAAATTTAATAATTCCATTTCGCCCTCGCCGTGTACAATAATAATTTGTATTGTAATTTGTGATGGGCTCGCTTGTTATTGCAGGCCGTTAAATATGGCCATTAATAATAATCCGCCGCCATTTATTTGATACCGATCAAATTATAAGGATTTGTACAATGAGCTATTGTGTATTATGAATACGTATTAAACGCAAATTTCTCAATATCGACAATGGGCTCTTAATATTCGCAATACACTGTGGCACAATAAAAAATAATATAATAATTAAAAACAAATAAATCTTTACATTCCAATGTATAAACAGTATTCGTTCGTTCGTGCTCTTTGCGATGCCCTAAATATGTATTGTTTTAATATAAACTATTTATTACTTGTCAATATATGATATTATTTATATAGTTGTTTTCATCATCATCATTCGCCAGCCACAAAGCTCTCAATCGCTGAGGGCATAGGTATAACCCAACTCTCGAATGGCAGTCGTTGCCAAAGAAATCTGAGTCTCACACGTGACGTGAGGGATCCCTTTTCGTGTCCATACCGCGGGGACCCGAGCCGTCTTGGCATGCGGTTTTTTGTAAAGAGTTTCCCTCTCTTGGCCATTGCTGGCATTGAACGTACATTTCTACCCTGATGGTATCGGATTTTACCATCTCGACTGTGTCCAGGCAAGTAGGAGAGGGTTTGTCTCGGTATTCGTTCATTCTCTTCTCTAAGGCGTTATCTGCTTATAATTAAAGTTGTCTATCATTCCGATATATTTTCTGTACAACCTCGACGCTGATATTGACATCGCAGTGATATTCTGAATCGAACTTTAAAACGATCGAGATACACAAAGTAATCGACTGATCTGGTCGCTGGATTATCCGCGGCTATGATGGATATGATGCTGCTGGACGGAGGAGGGTAGGCGAGCGGGGAGATAAGTATAAATCAACCGTGCCTGCGAGCTTGTTGCACAACACACTTTTCATTCGCAATCGCGTATAAAGTTACATTGAAAACAATGTTTTTTTTCTGGGGGAGAACTAAGAAAAAGACTTCAATGGGAATATGCAGGATAAATTAATATAATAATATAAATATATTATCTATAGATAACCTGGAGAACGTCCGTCACATTCATGACATCATGGTTGAGACGGAGGTGTCCTCCAGGTGGCAAAGACCCACCTCAGGGTTATTAGGCCACGTAAATAATATAAATATTGGTGTTACAAGACATGTTTTGTGTTCTGTTCATCAGCTGACATCTGAAGAGCGTTATGCTTGTAAAAAAAATTGAAGGTGGCATAAAATAGAGAATTTTATACATGAAAATTTATACATTATTGCATATGAATCCTTTCGAATATGCAATTTTGCCACTTAAGGAATATGTTTATGTGCTCGGGAATACCAAAAATAGGTTAAAAATTTTGAAGGTTTTAGGCTAGGATAAAGGAAATTTTGAACTTTATCATTGCCGTGCCGATTGGGTCTTTTAGGAATCCCAAGTTTTTCATTTTTCTCGAATAACTCTTTTAATATAACTCTTACAATTCACATTTTTTTTTGTATTTGTCTAAAAATAGTCTGAATAATAAATATTGTCATTTATTGTTTGAAATCGCTGCTGTAGCAATCCGCGCGATGATTTTTCTCGCTCGCATCCCGTACAATGTGCTGAGTGCAAGTAAAACATTCGATTGAAACGAAATCCAAAATATTAACTATTTTTATTCATAGAATATTCATATAAAGTTATTGATAAAAAAAATTCATCAATATATCGTCATAAAATGCTTGGGGTCTATTTTCCATTATAAATAGATCCCTTTTGGACGACGTGGTTGTTTTGGAGCCACCGTGACGAATAGAAAAATTAGTAAAAGTGGACGATGACATATTACGTGCAGAAATCGAATCAAATCCTAGATTGTCTCTACCAGAATTATTTGACAAGCTGTGTGCAAGAACTTCAGAAGAATATTAGCAAGATTGTACAAGGAAACGTTTGGATAATACACGATGTGACAAAAACTGTGTTTTTACACTATTTGGTTACTAAAAATGTAAAGTAAGTACTAAATACGATTCAACGACGTAAACTACAATGACTTTTAAAGAGGCGGCTAGCAACATACCAAGCTCACGATCGGATTTAACAGTAAAAAAGTGCTTTTAAGTATATGGAAGGATACTAAAGATAATTTATTTTTATCTATGCAACATTATTTAGCAGAAAAAAATCGATCGAATATGTGAAAAAGGGTATCAAAGAATATTTTTCGACCGGATAATCTAATAAATATATTTTTAAAAAAAAGCATGATACCATTTTGTATTCAACACATAATACTCTCGACTGCTTTTTTTAACGCGGTTATATAACACGAATTATTTGCTCTAACACGATTCCTAGAGACAAAACATTTTTTTTTAATTTAGCGCGTTGTTGTGTTTTAGTATTCATTGGTGCAAAAGGACATAATTTTATGGCCTTTTGCACATTATTTAATAGTCAATGACAAAAACAAATGTCACACAGTCTTGAGAGAAGCGAAGATTTCACATATGTTGGCAAAAGTTTTGATTTGAACGAAGCGATTATTAAATAAATTAAAAATAATGTAGATTACATTCGAAAATCAATTGTTTTTTATTAAAAATTAGCTTAAAAAATCATTGTATAGTCAAAATGCTATATAAGAAAAAATGTCAAAACCTTTAGAAAACAAATAAAGGAACATTTGGGTATCCATTATTGCCTTTTTTACAGAGTTGTTTAAATAACACTGTTTTTTTTTAATTCATCACTTTTTACACGGTTTTGGTGTAAATTATCTACTGTGAAAAAATAATTTGGTGTATTTATATTAATCTCTTTCCAGAATCTAGTTGGTTTTTTTTATAAATTACTATATACAATTTATTATTTTCACCCAATCATATTAAACTAAATTTAAAATATTAATCATATCTTATAATAATTCTAGCATAACCTTAACTTTATCCGTTTTTCATTCTAATTACAGAATAAGAAAACAAATATATAATATTTAAATATTCACCTAACCCAAAAACATTTCTTACTCTGGCTGATAAATCTATTAAAAACATTTAAATGTTCATTTCTAAATTTTTACTTGGTCTAATAAATAATTCTAATAAAAATAAAATAATTCTACCCTAAAGAAATTATTTATCGCTTTCTAAAAAAACAACGTGTTCCATATTTCTTACACAAACTTAGCTATAAAACAATTTTAACATAATTGTTATGTTAGTAAGTTATTAAAATATCTTCTCAGATATATCTGATGAGCATAACTTAAATATGATGTATTTAACATAATTATCAGCCACATACTATAAACATCTAACATTCTTCCTTTTGTTAAATCATTATCAATAAATACCTGATTTACTATAGCTTATCATTATCATTGCTATGCTTATAATAATCTTAATATAATTAGCCAACAATTTAAAGTTATGTACCTTAGATGCTCTAGATAAAAATCGATTGTGATAAAAAAAATATATTTTACATTGTTTAAATATTATTATCATACTAATTTAATATAATTTTCAGTTTATATATGATTATCTTGATTATTTGAAGCTGGGTGTGATTAATGTGATGAATAGATGATGACAAACTATATTATTAATTTATTTATGGGCGATTTTCAGCCTTATTATAAAATTATACAATGGTCCTTATGATACTACGTGTGACGTCATAGCGGGCGAAGCTTTTCCCGTGCGCCCATACACGTTCCCGGCGCGTGATCGATACACTAACAATATGGTAACTAGTTTTAAACACGGCACGGTTTTACGATGATGGCTTTTATTGGGCGTCCTCGGAAAACGGTTTTCGTGTAAAGGCCCACCGAAGAGTGCAGGGGTCCATTATGGTCCCCGTGTGGCCGACTACCGTCAGAAGATACGGAAAGTGTGACACGGCAACATTGACAACAATCCTCCTCTGCGTACCATTTTAACTAAATAATGGCGGTCATCACTTACTCGCATGCCGGGGGACGTATTAGATAATTTTAGGCGATATTGTCGAAATTAATTGGGGTCTTAGTTAATCGTGAATTGCGCAAAAACCAAGATGATAATTTTTCATGAGCTCACAACGTCATAAACTTTGATAATAACAGATAGTTTTCAGATTTCATCGCAAACGTGGTATGGTTCATAAGTAATCGAGACGAACAAAGTGAAACATCGTACGTGAAATGAGCCGTGAAATGGCCCAATACGTTTTATCAACGAGGAATTCATCTCGACTAAGTGAAGTAAATTATATTAGGGGAAGAGTAAACGTAAATTATTCAACGATTTGCTGATTGCGTTGTTTATGTGCGGGCAAAAATTAATTTTCTAAATTGACTACCGGAAAATACGAAACAAACAATCACCATAAATATGTGCACACGATAAACATTGCTGAAGTTTCAGCGCAAATTTTATTAAATATATATTTTTTTAGGTATCATTAGAGCAGATGGAAAGTTTTGCTAATGCACGGCCAGGGGTATGAAGAAACTTTCATCGCGTCTACAACATATCTGACTTTGCTGAAAAGCTCTACTTATCCCTTATACGTTGTTACAAAACAAGCTACAGAAGATTGCAGCTTCCACACAATGTGGCTAATATTCGCAATTACGGCATCATAAAAAATACATATTATTAATAAAAAATATACGTAATGCTTAAAATTAAAGTCTAGACTGAATTCCATTTATATTATGACTTTCAATATTATAAGGGTCGACGCAGACCATTGCGGTTTCATATAAATTGCAAATATTCAGACCGCGCAAGTGTGAAGTATAATTACAGAACCGTGGAAATGTCTCATTTTTATTTAAATTTTGCATATATTAAAGATAGCTCTTATCTAATCTATCAGGTTGTTCGGAAAGTAATTTAATTCTTTTTTATGAAATTGAAAGACGATTTTCTTATAATGAATATATATTTTATTGAATTATGTATTGTCGAATACTTTTCGCCATCTTTCTGGCAGCAGCATGATTCCATGCTCATACATTTTTTGTTCTTTGCTGGCAAAAAACTGATCCTGGTGATTTTTGACCTCCCCATTTGAAGTAAAAGTTTACCCGTCTAAAATTGTTTATAGAGACCAGAACAAATAATAATCAGAAGGTGCCAGATCTGGAGAATATGGTGGGGTGTGGCAGTATATCCAAGCTGTAAAAACCTTTGGTGAGTTAACAAACTTGTATGAGGTCTCGCATTATCTTGGTGGAACACTACACCTTTTCTATTGATCAATTCTGAACCTTTCTGTTTAAGTGAATCATTAAATTTGTCCAGCTAATGATAGGACACCTTAGAATTGATCGTTGTGTTGTCCGGTAGGAGCTAAAAAAAACGATTCCTTTAAAATCCCACCAAACAGATAGCATCGCCTTCTTTTGATGAATATCGCTTTCGAAGTGCTTTGAGCCGGTTCATCTTATTTACTCCATGATCTCTTGCGTTTAACATTATTGTAGACAACCCATTTCCAGTCTCCAGTGATGATGCGCTTCAAAAAGGAATATTTTTTTAGACGTTTGAGAAGCAAATCACAGACTTCAACGCGACGACACATATTTCTTTCCCTAAGAACTTGAGGAACCCATATATCGAGCTTTAAGATGCGGCTTCCTAGGCATTTATAATGATCACGATAGTCTAATTCGATAAATTTAATCTCTCACGTTAACTAATCCGGGTCTAATTATAATGGAAAATAGACCCCAATATTTTCAAACACTTTTTTAAAAAAGTAGATCAAAGAATAAAAATAGTTATTCATGATTTGATGGATGTTTTGGATTATTAACTAATCAATATGACGGGTAAATGACAACGTTCTCGGCGATGTTTCACCACAAACTGAACTCTCACTACCGACGACGACCTCTCAGCACGTGTCACGCGCACGTTTCACTAGCATTCCTCACATCGTACCGGATGCGAGCGAGAAAAAACATCGCGAATGTGGATACAGACGCAAATATTGTTGCTTTTTTTCTATTGTAGATAATAGAAGACTATGATTATTTATAATATTTTTTTTAATAAACTAAATCTAAAATTTGGGTTCCCAAGGAGACCTCAGTGGCACAACTAGGTTAAGCATACATTTCTAAATATGTTGACGTTTAATGAAGATACAATTTCAGAATTTTGGAAAAAAATAATACAGTTTTTAGTTATCTACAGCATGTAAAGATTTCAAAAACACAATAATAAATTGCGTTTTGGATATCATTGCGTACAGAAATACTTTTTAGATATAATATTGTTCTACCGAGAGATGGAGAAATGATATTATAAGCATGACAAATTCCATGCAATTTCAGGAAATGTTTTTTAAGGTTTCGATAGCCATGATATTGAGAAATTATTCAGCGAAGATAAAATAAACTGATTGCCTTTGTTGGTTCAAATGGTTTGCAATTCCGAAATCAAAAGCAAATCTAAAAGTGAATCTGAAAAAGAGCCAGATTTATTGACTTCTAGGAATATCAACGTTATCGATTTAACTAGAAAGCTGTAAAATATGTTGCTAATTATCAATTCTAATATTAACGCGTAATAAAATAAATATACATTGGAGAGATACATTAAAGAAATGACTAAAAAATAAAAGACAAACTTTTGTCATTGATTTTCTAACAAAAAAACCAAGGGGATTTTTTTATGGTAATAAATTATAATGATTTTGGAAGAGCTCCATGTCTTTTTTGCGCATTTTTCATTTACGCGGCTTTTTATGAAACATATCTACTATATAAATCAAGAAATGAGTGTAGTGTGAAAAATTATGTAATTATTATATTTACTCATACTATTAGAATTTTCTTGATCGATTTCTATAATTAAACACAGTTAAAAGCACTAGAATATGCGATTAACGATTGACATTTAACAAAAATTATTAACAAAAAATCATTATCGTTAAAATGATAATAAAATATCCAAACCTAGTGTAAAAACAAATTTAAAATAATGCTTTCGGGTCGTTAAATTTGTCCAGACGTTTGTAGTTTTTTTTCTATTATGTACTCTTTAAATTTTCTTATAATAAAATTAACAAAGTTTATTGAATTTTAAAATATGTTACTAAGATTTATTTAAATACGTTAATAAATATTTACTATAGCAGAAGAATCATTTATTTATGTATATAATTTGAACAACAAGAAATAAAAGTATTTAAAATACTATCTGAAAAATATAATTATTTTTCCACTGATTTTTGCTGTGAAAAGGTTATAAATAATTGATGAAAACAATTATATATTTTTCGGTCGGAATAACCCTCTGCTTAGTTTTTTTTATCCATGCGCTTATTTTCAGATAGCAATTCCATGAATCATTATTTTTATTTAAAATCCAAAAACAAAACAAAAATACAAATTGAGATATAATATGAAAATAAGAAGAGAAACAGATTTTCCTGATTGCAGAATAAAATATTACATATTTTTTCTGAAACCAATTAGCCATGCTGTAAATGGCGCTCGTGCAATTCAGAGGGATTGAGTTCTTGCAGCGGCGCTCCAGACTCACAGCTTGCAAACAGAGGTCCAGAAACACCGACAAACAACGGCACGGACCGTTTGACCGACACTCGCCACAATCCCACCGGCTGTTTGCTCTGCCGGAGCAAGGTAATCCCGTGACAAAACAGGTCGGCAATAATACCACGGTCCACTTTTGAAATGTTACCTGTCTCGCTTAACTAATCTGATATACCAACCGACGCACAAAAGTGTAAACTCGCATAAACATAAACAGGAAGGGGCGTAGCCTGTACGTGAGCTAAATTATTTAAGCCCTACGGGAAAGCCGGATTAGGGCTTTTGCCTGTATCAAACGTCAACTGTGGCCCGGGGAGCAGGCTTAGGCCCATCTGTCTAGGAGCTCTACATTACCTGAAAAATAAAATTGTCGCCGGGTAGAGTGCACTGGTGGTGGTAAGTGTTAATGTGTTGTCTGAGGCAGCCAAATAATATTGCTTCCTTAATAATTAACCGGATTTATAAACGTTACCAAATTTTTTTAAGAAAAAATAATAAATACTGAATTTATTAATCTAAATCACACATTTTCATTATAAAATTAGAGGACAAAAAATCAGTTCTTATTATAAATATTATTGCCATTTTCCACTATGCCCACTTTTAATCGAATCTATTAGTTATCCAAAAGGACGAAGGCAACTTCAACAACGAAGAAGAATGGCAAAATAAAAGCCATACAAAATCGTCATCATCATCCATTATTCGTTAGGAAAATGAATAAAAAGCATCTATAGTTTTTGATCTGATATCCGAATAAAAAGAACTATATTTTTTTGTTGCTAAAAAAAATTTTGGGCCAATACGTATAATGTTAAAATTAGTTTAACCCTTAATTATATGTTTTTTCTGTTTAAAATAAAACGTATAGTTCCCTTAACGTGGATACAAAAATAATTTTATAAACCTTTAATGAAAACTTCACAGCCACAATGCAAGTTTATAATACATTAAAATCCTTTTATTTAATATGCAAATCTATTTAGTTAATCTAAAGAATATAATTATTAATATATCCTTCCCAAAAAAGCTAATAGACTCTAAGAATCAAACATGTAACTAAAAGTAATAAGTCTATAAAGGTATTCTAAAAAAAATTGATAGGTTGAAATTAGATACAGGTAGTTTGCCATTATCGAACCTGCGACTTTATTTTTTTTAGACATTGCTAAATCCATAGCAGAATTTCTTAGAGAAGAAACATCAAAATTAAAGAACAGATTTAAGATATTAAAAATGGCTTGAAATGAATGCTAACTTTTAGAATTCTGTTGATCATAAAAAGTATAATCCTTCAATAAATAAGTCTCTTAAATTAGGTCGTGTTCCGGTTCATTGTTATAAAATCTCAACTTACTAAGACTAAACTAATAGAGATAATAATTTTACACCCTTAAATGTGAAAAATTAGCAAAGAAAATGCTGCAAAAGATTGTACAAATTCAGTATTTATATGAGAAATCTATTTCATAACATATTGTATATTTATTAAATATATAATTTGTTATAAAATGTATAATATAATGTTATAATGGAACTTGTTATTATTTTAACATCCAATTTATGCCTATCACCAGATCTAATACATCTCCGAAAAAAGTAGGTTAGAACCCCTGTTTTTAACCATTGATCTTGTAAAATAAATTAGATATATGTTTTTTGTATTTCATATTTATATATATTTACAAACATATCTCAATAAATATTAAAAAAGTAAACAATTATTTATAAAAAAATATTTTTTTAATAAATGTACTAAAAAACTGAATTTTCATCCTAATTAAAACGCGTCTTAAAAATAATGATATTCATTATTTTTAAGATACGTTTTAATTCTCCAATCTATACAAATGAATAAACATTTTTAACACAACAAAAAGTTATTATATTATAAAAAACTATAATTGATTGAAAATATTCAAGGTTTTGAAAGTATTTAAAATATTGATGATTAATTGATCAGTGAAAATATTTTTAAACTTCATTGTAATTGAAACAATGCAAACATTATAGGGGGTTATTGCGAATATCCAAAATATTAATGGATAAAAAACATCAATCATTCTTTGACATTTTTCTGAAAGAAAATATATATAGTGTACCGAAAAATAATGGAAAATGTAATACTTATAACACCCAGTTTAATACATTTCCATTTCGTTGTCAAAATTTTTGATTACAATTTTGTCTCGATGAAATTACATTTTCGCAGGATATTCTCGAAACGAATGCGAATGACGGGTGACTCCAAATTACATCAGTGGCCAGACAATACAATTTTAAACAATCGTTTATTTTAAATATATATTGCGAATTGATACAAGCCGACGTTTCGCAGAAAAGGACGCCTTATCGCGCCACAATAAATATGTAAGTTGGCAATAATGCCGTACATAAGTTTTCCCGAACTAAACTTTAACTTGTTACATTCGAGAGAGCATGAAAATATTTATATGTATCTTTTTTGGGTAAAAAAAAACTTTTCCGCGGCTTACACGCGCGTGGATAAAAATAAATTGCTAATGTGTTATTCGCAATTTAATTTTCAATTAAAATCTAAGCTCGCATTATTATAACTAGGATTTGTTCAGGATAAATCTGGAACGGCTTACGTACATACGTCGCATTACAAATTCACCTGATACACGTAATACATAATATAAACATAAATTCGGAATTGAATAGGGTTGCCAAAAATTGTTTATAAATTTAATTAATATGCAATGCAAATCACGGAAATTACCTCTACGCAATTTTCCAATTATATTTCTATCCATATTTTATGATTACTGACTAATATTTTATTACGTTTTTTTCAATTGTATCCTACTAACTATCCTAACTATTATATATTAATTGTGTAATTAACAAAATATATAGAGTTTGGTGAATTATATTCAATTAAAATTTATTTTTATTAAAAATGACAAATCAAACTAACCAGAGTTATGCTTCGTCGCTTCTAATGGATGTTTTTAATACAATTTAAACATAATATTAAAATAAAATCAGTTTATGAGAATCACGACATCGGAAACCCTTCCATAGATTTTTATTTAAAATTCTCTAAATTTAAATATAAATATAAATTTTAATGTTTGATTTACAACGGACTTCATATTTTTTTTTGCCTTCTAACTAATTTAATCCATAGCGATTTTATTATATCCAAAAATGTTTTAGTCTTGTTTAAGAAACTTAATATTAAAATATTGAGAAGTTAAGTAATAAAATCGACACTAAAAATCTCTGATTCATAAAAAAGAGACATTGCTTTAGTACTTTAAATACTGAGTAGTACAATTCTAAGCTCTAGAAAATTAAGGAAAAATTATTAAACTTGATATGAAAAAATAATTAAACGTTGCGTTTTAAGTCGTATAAAATATTAATTAAATAAACTTTAATTTTTTTGTAAATTAGACATAATTTTCCCAAGGTTTAAAATATTTTATTCGGTTAAAATGGTGTTTGATCTAGCGTAGAATAATTTTACGGATCAATATTTTTTATATATAAATGGTTTATTTAATAGCTTTCGAAACATGGTTAATTGGGAGGTAGGCATCGGTTAAAACGTTCTCCGAAATCCGATCCTCAGTCGTTTGCGGCCATCAAACATTGCAGAAATACATTATTGCGGGCACATCGGCACCGCTAAATCCCGAGAAAATAGAAAAGCGCCGCAAAGAGCGTCATGTAAGAGTTCGGATTGAGCTTTTCCCGGCTCATTTTCTTGGCGATGCGCGAGTATAAAATTTTACGACGCCATTAAAACGAAATTCGTCTCGATTGCAATCCAGTAAAATTAACAAGGTGTACATGAATCGACTCACCGCAGCGAAATGCAGCCGTTAATCCGATGATGCGATCAATGAACAACACGTATTTTATTCCAAGAGTAGCACTAGAACTGCACCAAAGTATTTATCAGCGTTTTGTGCATTATTATTATTTTATTTTTTTTTTTGTGCGGTCGTTTCGAGATAAAATGAGAACACAGATTATCGCGACGCGACGGATGTTTCGGTGGCTTTCGGTCGGTTGGATTATTTGATGAAGATGGTCGTGGTGGAGGCTGCAGTCCGGCTGCCGGGCCCGCGCGCGAACAAGTGGTGCGCTGCTTCGGTCGGCGCGCGACGCCCGTTCGGCGGCGCCCGGCGTCGCTCGGCTCTCCCGGTTCCCGTCGAGCTTTCTCCCTCTGGCCCGGCGAGTCGACAAGCTTGCTAGGGCGCTTTTTCCCGTGACCCGGTGCACGGCAACGCGTATTTGCGGACATCATCTGTTTATCATTGCGAATCTAGATAATAGCGTCGGTAAAGACCAATTACGCCATGGACGTGTGGGAGATGAACGTGGGCTGCCAAGGGTAATATTACAGAAAACAACTTCGCAAACAAGCCTATTATTTCAGGATATATCTTGCATAATGCATAATTTACTACACAAATATATTGAGAAATTAAGGAAAATCTCGTTTAAACTTAATATAATATATTAAAGATCCATATTGTATAACTTATTATATCTAAATCAAAACAAACAAGTAATAAATAACGATTTTTTTCAGAGAAAATAACAATTCTTTAGACCTTTAAATCTTAAAACTGAAGATAAATCATTCATTAGACGACGAATCACAAAATATTATTCATTATTGTCTGCAATTGCGAAAAAAATTGAAACACCAATATTCACTGCTGTTTCTACGCTATGTTTTATCTCGCTCGCATCCGGCACAATGCGCAGAGTGCGAGTAAAACGTGAGATTGACCCGAGCTACGAGAGATCAGACGTTACATTTACACTTTATATTGATTACTTAAAAAATCCCAGCATCCATCATATTATGGAGCATATCTTGAATAACCATTTTTATTCTTGGAATAATCCATTTAAAAAAAAATATTATTATATAGACGAAGAATTCACCATTAAAAGAGATATGAATATTTATCATATTTGACAACAAACCGGTTTCAACTATGAAAAATGTAGAAAAATTTTTTTGCCATGCTTTTCTTAGATTCTTTGACCTTTGTATTCAATGGATATGTGATCTGCTGTATCTTTCTATTCCGATAAATATTAATATATACATAAATTAAAAAATGATCACGTTTTACGAATTTTAAAACGATAAAAATAGAATTACCGAAGCAAATAGACTTCAAAGTCAAAGAACTGCTTTGAATATTGAAAAAAGCACTGACTATCTAATCTTAAATACATTTCTAACATTAAAATTTTAGATATATATTTTTCAAATCAAATTTCATGAGTTTTTATTTTTAAACAGCTACTTTATGACTTTTTACAGTCTTATTACAAGCTTTAAACAAACATTAAAGCTTAGTTAAAAAAATAAAAGAATTAATTTGCATCAATAAAAAATATTTAGATCTTTAAAAACCCTATACAGGTTTTTTACGTCAAATGCACCCTTTTGCGAATCAAATACACCCTTTTGCAAAGCAAATATACCCTCTTGCAAATTAAATTGACCTCTTTTCAATAGACATTGCAATATAAAATGAGTGTTACGTTAATTATCTTTGAAAAACATTAGCACTATTTATATCCAAGCACGTAATATTTTATTTACAATATTTAATTTCTAAGTACAAACCGATTCATACCTTCTAAAATATTAAATTCATCAGTTTCAATTCATTATATTTAATTCATTAGTTTTCATTAAATTTTCTTGCTCAACATAATATAATATTATAATACAATATAAATATGAGTTTTAATTTAATTTAAAATATAAAATATCAACTTACATTAATTCTTAATATATTAATTAATATGTACATGGAAAAGTGATTAAAACAAGGTCACAAAAGTTTTAATTATTCTATAGACAAACACTTTATATTAGCATAAATTTTATAATATGCCTGAAAAATATGTTAATAATTAATTGATCAATGAATTATATATATTTCTTAATTTACGCGGTAGATACGTTAGTAAGGTAAGTGAAAATCGCGCAAAAACGACATGGAGCTCATAGAAAATATAAAACGCGTAAAAATAAAAAAGTTTGTAACAGTATTTGGTAACAAAAATACAATAATTCATAATAATAGCATCACATGATCTTTTGTTATTTTCAGGATGAGATAATGAGGTCCTTCTTTAAATTTTCTCCTAGTTTCATTACATAGTCATAAATTTTCTTCAATTATCTAGCTTTATTATGATTTTAATAATAGATTAAGAATAATCAAACGAAAATTAAGAATATAATATTTTGCAACAACTCACAAAATTTAATGGCGCCGACTGTAAAATGAATATTATAGCAAACAATACAGATTTTTTTGGCCTCAGAGTTGAAAAATCATCTGCAAAAATGCTATATTTTAAATCGCGTGTGAATAAATACGTTAATGTATCATTACCAATGCTTTTACACATAGTTACCCGATTTTTTTCCGCTCTTAAATTATTCAATTACATACGCACCGAATTTAAATTTGCACAAATACCGCGATACAACGGAATTTTTAAAACCAGAATCACAGATTGATACAAGGCTTTAAACATTTTTTTATTGTTATTCTTTTATGGCAATATTTACACAGCGGTGTGTATATAATAAATTATTTTTCAGACCGACAACAGACTGTAAAAATATTAAGTTATACGAATTTCGCATGCGAATAATGATTTACGACCGTACAAAGTCGTAGCGAGGAGCCGCCGGGCGAGTACGTATGCAAGTAGTACCAGGTGTACCCTGCCCTGGTAAACTCACCTGTGAACACACACATATGAGACAATTCTAAAATAATATATAATAAAATATAAGCATATCAAAAAAAAATAGACGTTATTCTGCAATAATGTTTAAATATTATGTTTTTTTTTATTTTTATACCTAATTTAATTTTTATTATTATTCTGACTCATTCCTTTTAAAATTCAGTATGCCTTTATGCTGCTTTAATTCAACAAGTGAACGTTTTTGCAAATTCAATTAACCTGAGAGTGGTTGCGGTTAGGAAAATTACTTTTAATGATCACAAGCTCCCTATAAGTAACCATGTGGAATTTTATAATATATTTAATTTCATGAATTAATTATCCACGTGGCTTTAGATCTTAACGCAGTCTTATTGATTTAGATTTAATTATAATAAAAATATCCATCATCTGACAAATCGTGAAAAACCGCTGAATTACTAAATAATTATTTATTAATCGGCACGTTATTGGCCGCTGTCACAGTTATTCAGACTTTTCAGATAATTGGCATGGTAATTTGGATTCGGCTTGTGAATTTCTGAAGACAGTGAGTTTATTAAACGTCTAGTCGGAGGCGGTTGGCAACGTTCCACTAGGACTATGCCAAGTCTCGACCCGAGGCAGAAGCAAAAGCCTGACACACTATAAATGTATGAGCCCGCGGGAAGAATATCCAGAATTTTTCATTATCATACGTTTTGCATAATTGTTCGGAGAAATCGCATTCTATTTCTTTATTATTCAATTGTGCTCGCTGCCCGAGCGTCAACCATAATTTAATAATGTTCGCTTTGGATGGATTTATGAAAGAGGTGTACTTTCCATTTTTCAGTGATGTTTTTAATTTCATTGAAAGGAAAATTCCGATGCAATTTTCTTTAAATAAAGCTATTCAACTTTATTCAATTCATATTCTTAAAGTGAATAAGATTCATAACTTAAATAACAAATGCACAGAATGCAATTCATCATAAAAATTGTATTAAAAATGCAACGAATCAGTTTATATAATATTATCAAAATTAAATGACATTGAACGCTGTCAATACTTTATAATATAGATTTTAATTCATATAACTATAATAATATAGATTTTAATTCATACCTTGTATATTTTATAACAATATTTTAAATTTTAATTAGTATATGCAATATTTTTTGCAATGCAATGCAATATAAATTGTCTTCAATAAATTACTTAGGCATGCAAGGATTTAAAATACAGCGAGAAATTATGAGAGATGAATAAATTGCTGTAACTAAGACGAATTAATTTTTAAATGTTTAATTTGAATAGTTCTAATATTGAGAAATTATTCGGCAAAGCTAAAATAACCGAGGATAATCTGGCTGAAATTATTTTCATTCTCAAAATTATTAGCCAATCCAACAGTTATTCGGAAAAACTAAAAATCAGGGCTAAATATCGACGTTACTCAAAGATTAAACAGGGCATTTAGAGTTATGGAATATTTTTATAATAAGAAAACTTTTGCTTTAGAAGACAGAATAAAAAAATCAGAATATAATAAATCATTTTTGCTTTTATAATGATTTATAAGTGCGTGTATATTATATAATATATTATGTACCTATGCAAGACCTCTCAGAGGGGGGCAAGAGGGGCTACTACCCCGGGCCTCGCAATATTAGGGGCAAAAAATATTTTAAATGATGTCTACAGTTTGGCTGAAAATACTAATGTTAATACATCAAACGAATCTCATTTTCAAATCCCATAAATCAACTTTGTATGTAGAAAATAAAATATTGAAAACCTAATTGAAGATATAGAACAACTTAAGAAAACAAGTTCTCAATAAATGTAAAAAAATGCAACCAAAAATGTGGGCTATTAGGGATGCCAAGTTTTTGATTTTTCTCGAATGACTCTTTTAATATAAACATGTCATTTTTTTTTTGTATTTATCTAAAAAATTCTAAGGGATAAATTGTATAAATATTCGTTGACCTTTATTGTGTGCAATTGCGAAAAAATATAAATACAAAAATATTCGCTTTGATGTTTATTCTCGCTCGCATCCGGTACGATGTGCCAAGTCGGAGTGAAATGTACTAATGACACGTACCGCGAGAAATCAATCGACAGCGTGTGTTCATGATATTATTTATATTCTTAAAATAATCCATTTTAAAAAAGTCAAGATTAGAATTCATCAATATCCTGATTTGAAATGTTTGGAGTCTATTATAGACCCCCTTCGGATGACTCGGCTGGTTTCAAGCCACAGTGACGGCGTGGGAAGGTCAGTGTATTTTCATGGATTCAAATAATAATTCTTATTCTAATGTTCTGAGATTAAAACATTAAAATTAGAGAAAAGCATATGCAACTGTTAAAAATAAATATTATTCATCTGTAATTAAATGAAAATTTACTTATATTTTAGGATCAAAGTTTTTATTGAATTGCAACATTAAAAAAAAATCTGTAATTATCAATAAGAATAAGTCTTTAATAGTTAATAAATAAAACAGCAGTTTTTAAAAATTGTTATGATTCTGAAAATGAAGAGATATGTGAGCTTAAATTTTTGGTATAATAATTTTAAATTTAATGTCCTGGAATTATGAGATCTTATGCTTATCTAAAAAAATAAATCCTGGTCCTAATGCCATATTTAGAAACATTTAACAATTTTTACAACCGGATTTAAAATATCACAGTCCACTAAAAGGAACAAATACTAAATTTCTACACGAATGATTTGTTCTAACACGATTTCCAGAAACAAAATATTTATATATGTATTTTCAATTTCGCCCTACGTTACGTCCTGGATTCATTGACGCAAAAGGACATTTTTTGCTAGAATAATCAATTATCAATGGATAAAATAAATAAAAAAAAAATGCTGAAGTTCATCAACTAACAGCTGATTTAGCTCAAAACGGCTTGTAGTTTTTTTAGGATTATGAAACAGCATTTCTCAATCTAGAATGAGCTTTAAAATTCCAACGGTAACCCGAAATTTGTTGAAACGATTTTTTTATATCACAATTTTCATTTTTAAAATAACACTAAGTAATTTTTTACATGGTTTTTGTATGTCGTTAAAAAAAAGATTAGATGTGTTGTGACAAAAAAAAATGATCAAACATGATGTATATTTTTTATTATAAATTAAATCAGGATCACTACGTATATGAGTATATTTTACTAGGATCCACTAATGGTAATGAATTCATTTGACGTGTTAATATATGATTTGATCGCAGAAATTTAGCACTACTGCCAAAATTTCACATTGATATCAGCCGAATACATAAAATATTAACGTCCAATTTTCGTATCAGTCAAACGGCGAAGATACCTCTCAGATTTAAGGAGTCCCGCTCCATGGCCTGGCGCGAAATTATACATTTGACATTTGCACGGGAGCTAGAGATTGATATGCGTGTCCCATATATAATTCAGGACCCACCGTGTCCTGCGGGACCCGAACCCGTGTTGTTTCCACAGTCACTTTGGGGCACGTGAACTCTACAACAATGCATTAAATATGAAAAATATTTTTATGGCAATACTCTAAAACACATTGTTCCTCTAAGGTTAAGTGCGGTTTTTTTAAAGCGTTCAAGAAACATCTCGTTGCAAGTGACAGGCCTATATATTAGATGACGGAAAATATGAAAATTTTTCGGGGGGAAATTGATTGATTGGAAAAATTTATAGCGCGGATGTGACCCCGAGGAGACAAACGATCCAACGGATGAGTGTGATGAACGACATCTATTAATAATATATTATTAATCTAGTGAGGTTGATATGTCAAAATTTCGCTGACATTTAGTTATAGCAATATATCGCGACAAATTCTTATTAATATAGACCGTCTCGACGATATCGTTAATGTCGATCGAATTTTTATAACCGTGTACTTGTCAAATGATCTCAACTTTAACAGGGCATTATAAAACTTTTCTTTTTGAAGATGTCACAGAAAAAAAATGTGGCGCAGTTGGTCGCGAAAACGGGCCACGGTTCATTTTTATCTTGCACGTTTCGGGCAATGAAACGTTTTTGACTCATCCCCCATTTTCGGCGATAACGCCGAACGTCGTCTATATTTTATTGTGTTTACCCAAACGCCGATACTAAAACATTAATCAAAATTTAATATTGTAATTATTTACTCTAGCCCTCGAATGCTAATTAATAATCGACAATTATTCAACGATGATTCTTCTTGTGTATATATATTAATATTGCCGTAATCAATTGCTTTTACTTGACAAAATTTATATTTATTTGACATCATAAATATTACAGTTGATAGAATTCGAAACATTACGTTTGATCGGCTGTAACTTTTACAACGTTTTGTTTTTCTAATAAAACTAAAATTTTCTCAGAACTTTAGGAGATTTTAGGCAAATGCGGTAAATGCGTATAAAACCATTTATTCGAAATATTTATAATTATTGTTTAATGTTTAATATTTACTGCAAAATTATGACAATTTAATTTAATTTAATTTGACACCGTTTATAATCTTTTGATTTTCGTCAGCAGGTTCTATGTCCTTTGATCTATTGTATCTATAATATTATAACGTTTTGTTTTATCAAATATTTTCTTATCAGTAGAATATTTTGTTTTATTTTTGATGAATAAATTCTTCCTGATGTCATATCGTAATTGTTCTCTTTTATTTATTAGGTTCCTCAACATTCCATAGGAACTATAAAACAGTTTTTGTGGATAATACAAATTATGACCTATCGCAGTGACCCAGTGGCTGATAACACTAAAATTTCACACACATGCCTTCTATATAAATATTCTACATTCAAAATACCATGTTCAAACCATGTTTTATAAAAAAAAATCAATTCGGCCCGTTTACAAAAAGTTTGGTGATCCCTGCCATAAGATAAAAATCAATTTTTTGGTATTAACTATCCAGTAAATATTGAAGTACAAGCTATTTAATTTTCGGCTCAATATCTTGATTAATAAGACAGTTATGATTTTTTTTGTAAAAAACGACGTTTCACGAAATTTTGGGGAAATGGGCCCCGCCTCAGAAAATGTTTGCCCCCGATTCGCACCGTAGGCTAGAGTCAACTTGACATGACAAACATTTTTAACGAAATTGCATGTTGAATAAATATCCTCGACAAATAATGCAACTACTGCAACAAAAAACCTACACAACACATTTGGAAAATATTTTATTATTCAACAACACTAAGGAGATTTGTATAATTTAATAGTAGTGATTTTAATAAAAAATAAATACAAGAAGTGAAAAAGTATTGAGAGTGGATAATGCCTCATTACGTAGAGAAAATGAATCAAATTCATCACTAATTTTAACGACAATTACCTGATAAGCTTTAATACTTATTTAATAATACTTTAATATGCAAAAACATCTGAGAAAAATCGGCAAGTTTGTGAAGCAGGGCATTTAGATATATAAAGATTTAATCGATAAATAAAACAAAGAAGCATGGATGGAAAACTATTCCTCATGCCATATTATCTCCTTTAGATTATCGTTTATTAAGATTAATGCAACTATTTAGCTGAAATAAAATTCACATATCGAAGAATATATTATCTAAATCTAATTTTATTCCGAGAATGTTATTTTTTTCCGTAAAAATAAAAGATGATTGTGTCTATCGTAGGTGAATTTATTTATTCCATTGATGTAAAAAATAATAATAGTTTTTTTTTTCAATCTACCTCATTGATTTATAAAAGACGTTTTGATACTAAAAATACACTTGAAAGAGAAAAGGCAATCAATTGTAATTTTGTGGAAAGGGTCTAGCAGGGGGGGGGGGGTAACCACCAAGAATTTTTCAGAGATGAAACACAACTATCTACCATACCATTCAAATTGATGATCAGCATCTCATTACATTTTTTTTACATTACAGTCAACATAACCCTGCATAGAGTTAACTAGGGGCCCAATTGAACTTTGATAAATAC
>JAGXCT010035850.1:17888-68629 GCA_022495035.1 Philopotamus ludificatus | reverse complement strand
CTCAACTACCATGCGAGAGTCTGGTAAGGTCCATGCCCTCAGCAAGTGAGAGCCTTGTGACTGGCGAATGATGATGATATATATATGTGTCTATTGATTATGTATTATGTATACAAAAATGTGAATATAATTTATATATATTATTATTATATTTTTCTACGCGGTATAGAGCAAGAGCGCGGCTTGCTTGTCAGCGCTACCGGCGTCGTGTGTTTGATGAACACGGGCCGGAAGTGGAGTGCAGGGGGGGTCTTTCCGCTAAGCGCCGTGTTGCGCTGCGACTCGCTGCAGTCACACTGGCTCGCTGTAGCCTGTTCATACTGACTCACAGCTTCTTTGAGATTCACATTCTAGGTTGGGATCATAAATGTGACAATTTTATTTTATACCTTTAGTTAATTGCCCTAGTAAATTAAAGCAACTATTAGTTAATTAATTACCAAATTGTATTATTACCTCTTTGGCTATGTTTAATTAGAAAGGTGAAGAGCGAAGCCCTTTTTCTCCTTAGTCGTGGTTGCCTTGTCGTTGTTTCGATTTTTCTTGTTACCATTGTTCAATTTTGTTTTGTCGTAAATGGCTGTCTAAGATGCGTCTGCCGTGGAGGTGAAAGGAGAGGGAATATAGTTACTGCTGCTGTGCGTGTTCTTGAACGTCGAATGAGTAGGGTCATCTGTGTTGATGTGGTATTATTACCGTGTTAATTTAAAACCATATAAAAATTAATAAATAGTTATAATAAATTTATTAATGTAAACTTATTTTTACTTTTATTAACTTGAAAGAGAGCAACACAGTGTTTGGAATAAAGCTATTCATTACTAAAAACGTATTTGTTCTACAACAAATAAATAAACGTTTTAATGAAATCTACATGTAAATTAAACTATTGTTTTTTGTTTGCATTTATGCAAACATATATATATTTTAAATAAATCAATTCAAAACTTAAACTTTTGTCTATCAAAAAAATATATCTTTTAACGTATAACGTGTAACATGTACTTCTAATAGAAAAGAGCTTTTTAGAAACTACTGCCATTTTCCATTTTTCCACGACCGTTTAAAAAGAGGATTTTTTAATCCCCAGTTGACTTGTTCCAACCATTTAACTATGTCCAAAAGCACTCGTTCCTTGTAAAAAAGCTTCATTCTTTGCAATATCCGACAATTGAATTTTAAATATTATTTGATATCAACACAAGTTCTTTCAGCTGGTATGTTTATCATTTATTACGTACATAATAAATAACGTACCATACGAGTATCGTAAAATTCAGAAACGAATTTTGCAAAGAGAGTCAGCGTCAAAATAAATGATAAAAATTTAATTTTTGCAAATTAATTTCTCGTCTTATCAATTTTAATATTAATTTCTACCCCCGTGCCGTCATCTGTCTCTTATTTTCAATATTGCTCATTCCCAATGGGGACAAGACATGCTAAAAATATTAAATTATTTTTTTATCTAATCTATGTAATGACGTTGACATAAATAAATCTTATATATTTTTTTTAATAAAAACAATGGCACCCAAAATTCTTATCTCACTAATGTTTATTGTTGGACACAATGATAGCATGACGCATACCCATTCATTTAACTCAAATTCACTGGTCCCTTTGATCACTTGACAAAACCAGCTATTCCAGCGTCGGGAAAAGTCCGCAAATTAGCCTAGGCCAATAATGAATATCAGCAGTTGTTGCATGCGAGAAAACAAAGAGGGCCACCTCACAATAACCGGGGCCATTTCCAGCGCCGCAATGTCTTCGGGCACGAGACCATTTGTGGCCCCATTGTCCGAGGCTCATTAGCCGGAGCCCCGGAGATAAATGGGCCCGGGGCCCCCCATTGTCGGGGGCGGCTCCTCCGCAGGTGAGGAGGACCGCCGAAAATATGGACCCGGAAAATTAATAAGGCCGAAAAACAAAAACCCCGAAGGTGCCGTCTCATGTAAAATGAAAGATGCCCGGCGTTAGCGTATGAAAAGGCGTCGGCGGAAAAGAAAAATGACCGACGCCGAATTAAATGGCGTCCCTTCGCATAAAAGGGTTCCGTTATTAATCGGATCGCCGATTGCAAAGTGCCCTAATCACCGCGAACAATCGCCGACGATCAATAATCAGTGACAAATGACGTGTATTGTATGGGTTGAATTAATAATTGCGGTGAAGAGTTTCATTATTTTTTGATAAAAGTAAATTAAAATATATATTTAATATAACTAATAGACTAAAACTGTTTATAAAAATGTTAACGCATACTAGTGGATTAATAAAAATATAATAATTCATAAAAAAATTGAAATATATATTTAATAATAGGAATACCAAACAAAAAGCCATTATTTTTAAAGATCACATTTGAGGGATGTTTTGCCTGAAAACGAGTGAATTAATTCAACCTTTATTTTTTTCTTTATAGCACTGTTATTTTCCTTCATCTTGGTATCATAAATTTTATTTCATTATTAATAGTAAAATGTCTAGGCCTGAAACTTCTGAGGAATACGACATATATACTTTTTTAGGCAATGGTTTTAATCAGGCCACCAACGAAATAAAAATCATTCAAAGCATTTTTCAGGTCAGTTGTAATTTTGGTGTTTTAAAACAGAAGGTAAAGGTTAAGAAAACATGACAATACTTAAAATTCGACAAAATATGTCTGAAATTTTTGATTAAATTAGATTTTAAGCAAAATATGTTAACAAAAATGGCCGTAAAAAATATTAGAAATTATTATGATGCAAAAATACAGTAATCTATATTGAGATCGTAAAATTAACCAAGTATGCCAAAGAGTTTTAGAGAGATAAAATATGACTAATAAAGAATAATAATGATGCTAGTGTTTAAAAAAGATTTTATGGGAAATCTCCAATATTAATCCTTTCCACTCTTTCCATTTTTAGTCGAATCTATGAGTTACCCTCATTATATTTTTTTTACAAATTTATTAGAAGAGATTTCCATTGGGAAAATAAATACGAAGCATCTATAAGGTCTGATCTGATATTCTATTTAATAAAATATATTTATTTTTAATAAATAAAAACCAACTTGGTTCAGGTTGTTTGCCAAAAAATGAAAGTCATTCATCTATTTTTTCATGAATTATTATATGTTACTTATTTAATAAAGCGAAAAAGACACGCAACATATGACATAACATTCTGAATTCGGCCATATTAAATATAAAAATTGGGTCCATAAATCGGAATCGCATAAAACGTTCCATTTATAGCTTTCCCCCATGAGTGGTGTAAGATACCAAAGTATCAAATTATGGTCGTAAAGCTCACTAAAACGTTTTTGACATACGATACCCTTACGTATATATTTTTTTAAATATCCAATAAACGATTATATTCAAACACTAACCCACGGATTAAATATAATTCGACATCGGGGTAAGAATTTTAAAATTTTATCAGCAATTTCTACGCTGTCTTAAATATATTTTTCGCGGAATTTATTACTTGAAAACAATTAAAGGTATTATCGCTTCTCCTTCGGCGGCAATTGAAAATCCGATCCGAAGAAAAACATTTTTGCGGCTGGGAAAATATTATTTTCATCCATAATAAACCATTTACCATAATAGCACGATATTCCGCGATAACAAATCAAACTAGATATTTGTATAAATATTTTTTTTGGCGCGGAAATTTATACGAATTGCTAATGATAAATTAACAAATGGCTCGTCGCCGTAATTTATTTATATACATTATAATATTCGCATAATGATACATAAATTACGGCGGCTGATGATATCGCTGTCAGGATGGCAATAATTTTAAATTTTTGGCTACCTCGGCCAAAAATGAGAATTTATCATTGGCGAACGATGAAGAATTCTTTTCTCAGAAGACTTGTGCGTTTGAGAAATGACGTCGCGTGACGGTCAGCTTTTGTTGGTCGAGAGAAAAGAAGGAGGATGAAAAATTGCAATATAAATTAGGCGATTTATACAAACGATATATCATAATGCTTTATATCGTGACAATGGAAATAAACGAGGTTTTAACAAAAAAAAATCCAGCTCATTATTTTAAGCACCTAATGGAGACAACGCTCTTCGAGATGAAATCTTTAATGATATTTTTGAATGAAATGGAAAAGTATTTCCAACATCCATGAATATGTACATATATGTGAATAAAAATTAGTTTATTAATTAATATATTAATTTATAAAGCAATTTTATATCATAATTATATATTTTTTTTAAAAAATAAAGGACATGAGTCAACCAGAGCACAATTTTCTATGCATAACTAATGTTAATAATTCTCTACATAATTTATTTTATTTTTTTCAGTACATTATACAATTTATTATCATAACGTTGGTTTTATTCCATTTTTATATAATTGTTTAATATTTTTTACAAATAAATATATAAATGATTTACGAGTTTAAAAAAAACAAGCCATCCTTGTATTCTTTTCATTTTCGGAAAAAGAAGTAATTGCAGGGGGCCAGGTCTAGCGAATACAGGGGTTGAACCATTATCACGAATTTTTGGGCAAAAACTCTTTCCAGATTTTTTCATTTAAACGAAAAATCGCTAACCATAATTGGCATATTAAAAAAAATATTTCTATGGTTTGGAGCTGAATATACATAACTCCTATATATATATAATCTTATTCATATGGCGATACTCATCCTCACCACCACCCACTAAAAAATCAGTAACTTCTTTTCTATTTGAGCTATAGTTATGAAAATTGACATCCATATAGATGTAGGTATATTCATTCAAATTAAATAATAATATTAATGTTTGCTTGTATAAAAATAATTATGCCAATTTAAATAAAATATATTTATTAGTAGCAGGCATATAAAATCATTTATACATTAAATAGAGAACTTACCAAGATAAGGAAATACTGATTTAATTTATAAAGTCATAAATAATGATAAAGAAGCTAAGTTCCAGTTTTAAAATTAATCGATCGAAAGGTTTAGGAGTTATTTTTAATATACAAAACCTAATATATTTAAGGTTATTTCGCTAAAATGTACAGACTCTTAGAATATTTTTTAAGCATTCGAGGGGACCAAAATAAGCTATTAACAACTACCAAAATTAAAAAAAATATTCGGTAATACTGTTAAATAAAAAGCTATTATATATTTTTTTATCATTGAACGACGAGGAATAAAAAGAATTATTATTATTAAAGATAAATTAAAAGAAAAACACTTTTTTGGCAATACATTTTTTAAATAATCAAAGATATGTTTAAAACGATTGAATACTTAAAATTCAGTTTTTTATTGTTGTTTAGAATGGATCTTTTATTGGATAACTTAATAATTTAATCAAAACTAGCAAGTATATTTAAACAGATAGAAAATATCTCTTAGCTTCGTAAACAACCGATTTTTCTTAAAAATTTATGAAATCAAACAAGAAAATTTTCTTTCAACGTCTAATCTTTCTCTCTTTGAATTCCATTGTATATATTTCGTACAGATTTACCTCTAAATCTAATTAACTTCACGATTATTAGATATATTTATACTTAAATTTATAAATAATAGATAAACTAAGGAAAAGATAAAATCTGAAGAAGGAAAAAAGATATCGCATTAAAACTTTCTGCTTAAAGCAGTGAAGTTTAAGGACTCTACTTTTTATAATAATACAATTCTGTTATAACCAGGGACGGTTCATCCATATATACTGCGGAGCTGCAGCATCCCCATATTTCTAAGTATTACGCTGCGCGGTTTAGAGCAAGAGAGTCGCGTATTGGACGGATGCGGGCCGGTAGCGGAGTGCGGGGGGGAAGTCTCGCCACTAAGCGCCGCGTAGCGCTGCGACTAGATCCAGTCATACTGACTCACAGCTTCTTTGAGCCGCGTGCCGCTTGTCACTCATTTTATTATTGTTAATATTATTTATTACCTTGCCATTTTTTATATTTTTAATAAAATATCAGCGAAATATACTTTTTTAATTTTTAATATTCCGCAGCACCCCTAAATATTTTAAACACGAGCCGCCACTAATTAAAACGCATAATAACATATCATTAAAAAAAATCAGGCTTAATTGAGCGGTAACAATAATTGAATGATTTAAGCTTTAATTTATTAAATAAACAATAAAGAGCTTATTTTAATTTTTGATATATGATTGGTGCAATTTTTATCGATTGTTGATGTTGAACTCAGTAGCACCGGCCAAAGTTGTGCAACAAACCTTTGTTCTCCATCTTGCGGTTGCAGCCCGAACGCTTCGTTAACTATTAACAATGCTTGTGGCCGCCACACTACTTTCATCCATAATTGAACTCACACAATACCATCCGAAATATGGCGTAATCAATTTCACGAGACTACAAAATTGTGGGTTTGGCACGTGTCTTTGTTCGAGACATGAACACAGAGAAAATGCGTGGAAAACGTATACATTTCACGAAAAAAAATTAGTGGAAATAATTTGTATATGCTTTAAACATTATATAAACATTGTGGATAAGTAATCAGTAAATTATTTGTATAAATCCGGATGAAAATCGCGTCCAATTCGCAACCAAATCGTTTTAAACGTATGTATTATGTTACACGAACGTATAACGTAATTTAAAGAAAAATTGTATATAATAAATTAGCAAATCATATTTTTTAAAAATACAACTCCCCCTCATTTGCCCGGGGCTTTCGCTAATTTGGTGAGGGCGAGCAAATTTTCGTAGCAATAACCTGAGTTGTAATATTTCTCCGTGAACTTTCCCGCATAATATTATATAAGCGTTGCTCTTAATTTTTTACCCCGAGACGGTTAAACATTTGAAATGCGTATTACATCAGTGCTCGAATATCGTTACTCAAATTTTGGATAAAATATGCAATTTATTGGATACTCGAGAGTTGGCTCGAATTCACCGCGAGCAGGTTGGAGTGAATCAGTTCTAAGTGTGGCAGACAGAGCCCTCATGAATGTTAATGCAGAATTCTGCATCAGCTCGGCTGAGAATGGATTGGCCATTCGTCGGCGACATTTTTTTTCAGTTATAAAATCCAATTTATTATGTGCGAGATTCTTGGAAACTTCAAAAGTAAATGTGTAAGATAATTGAAAAATTAATGAGACGTATTATATGGCTTCAGAAATAAGTTGATTTCATATCTTTTTGTATTGCGAAACAAACTTTTCCGGTTGACGTATTAAAAAGTATTATTATATTTTCTTTGCCTTATAAATAAAATATTTTTAATATAAAGAAATAATTATGTGCTTTTGTAGTCCAAAAATTATATTGTTTTGCAAACTAAATAGCATATATTATTTAGAATAAAATCATAATCAAATATCCTAATTCTTTCATCCCTCTTAACTTATTTTAAGATTAAACTATTTTAATAATGAGCTAAAAATATAAAATACATTTTTTTTTATTACATATTGAAAGAAGCTTGTTTCAGAAAAAAATTTAATCGCATTTTCTCCCTCTGACATAGCATTATTTGAATGAAAAAAATATAAAATAAGCAATGTTTAAATAATACTTTCTTAAAAAAGATTTTTTTTTGCATAATTGTAGGTAAATACTTAGTTTATTATATTTATTCATTGAAATTATTAGAATGTTGTGTGTGATGAGCTGTGTATCAATGTTTTGTATTTATTACATTCAATTTAATCATTCAACAATATATTTTTGCGGTTAATTCAGGGGCTTTTTTTGTTATTTAAAGGCAGTGAATCTGCGTTCCAGTACTGATTTTTGTGGTATTTAGAATATATACTTTAGATTTAACATCTAAAATAAATAAAAAACATAACTTTGGTTTGATTTTACGGTCATGGCGTAAGAAAAGCTACTTTTAATATTATTTAAATGATATTCGAGTATAATTTGACTTGTAATAAATTTGAATAAAATGCTTGACAAAAATAGTCTGAAAAATATATGTATCTGTTATTTTAAAGCTCTATGGTAATTTTTTATAACCAACTAAACTTTCTGATTTTCTGGATAAATATTATTAATATTCATTTTCCTTTACTGTTTGCAATTGCGATAAAAACAAATACAACAATATTCGCTTCCGTTGTGTGTGGTGTTTTTTCTCGCTCGCATTCGGTACAATGTCGCTAATGAGATCTTATTTTGCGGCGAGCTATCGTCGAGTGTGTCATTTACGCGTCATATTAATGACTATAACTACTTTTATTCCTAAAATAATCAATTTCTAAAATAATAATTTATCGATATCTTGACTTGAAATGTTTGGGGTCTCTATGAGACCCCCTTCGGACGACGCGGTTTTTTTTAGCTGCCGTGACGGATGGGTTACGAGTGTAAAACAAGTTAAATACCTGAAATATGTGAGCTTATAGCAAATTTACAAGGCTTTAAAAATCTCGATAAAAAAAACAATATTGTGTATTCTAAATTGTTGTTATCGTATAAGCGATGCAAATATCATTTTTAATCTCAATCAAGTGAGAAAATCGTAGATTTTCTTATTACATATCATCGAGATATACGTTAAATATATTCGAGATTTTACTGTATACGTAGATTCAGCATCCATTTCATGTTGAAACTAAATTCTTCAAGCCGAGTAATTAATGTATAATCACATTACTACTTATATAATATTTAAGCCTCGTAGATTATCTTCTTAAATTAGATAATGGCCTAGTTTCTGGGCTAATCATCCATATATTTTTGCGCTCATTCCACGCATACCGTCCCTTACCATTTCAGGGTTGTCGCAAATTGCAAATGTTCAGCTGAAAACCGCATTTGTCGCTGCGACGCCATAAAGCGTACACGTCGAAACGCATTAAATTCCCCAGCACGGAAGCACTTAGTTCGCTTAATTGCCTCTATCATGGTTCACTGTAACTATCTGCGAGCGAGGCCTCACTTGCTCCATTAAAGTGTTGCCAGACTCTAGACGCCTGTCGTCTACAGCCACAGCAGCCAGGACATAATATGAGCCGGCTTAATTTAATCAGACTGCGATAATGAGGTGAGGACAAGTTTCCGAGAATCTCAACACTCGGCAAAGTGCAGTAGATGTTCGGCAAGTCCGGCGGTTTAGTCAAGATAATGCCACGGGGTTAATACCACGTCTCAGAAGCTGACTCTGATGCCATTATAACAAATGGGATAATAACAGTATTCCATTTGCAATATTAATTGCGCAAAGCAACGTTAAAACGATTATAAATTCCTGCTTATCTCATAGTCAGCTATTTCATGTCGATTTTCAGCAGTACGTTCAAAAGCTATTCTATGGAATTATGTCCATGTCACCACATTCACGGTGTTGTCGTTGTACGTAAATGGAATAGCAAAACAATGACATTCGCAGAAACAATAGTTGTCGTTTGGGCGTGGCAAGATTTCAATTTATATCACCTGTATTCCAGTTTAATTCGCCGTAAATTCTATACGGCTAATAAAATATGAAAATGCAAATGTGACGTCAGAATCCTTTTATATGTGACACGTGTTTCACATATAATTACGCAATACTGTTTTCAGGCGTTCCGTAATGTCATTTTCAGCCAACCATTATACTGGCACATGTGACACGCAATTATAAATTTATCTAGGTGCATAATTGAATATTGGAATTATAAAATAATCACCGTTGATGTTTTATATGGACGAATTAATAAACTTATCACACTGATGGCGAATAAACGTGATAAAATAATTGAAAAACGTTACTAAAATATTCTCTCGAATAAATGATGACAAATTAAATAAAAATATTTATTTGTATTGAACCATTTGTTCGGTTTCTGTCGTCTCCATTTCTTTACTTAAAATTATATTTGATGCGAAACATGATGTATTGTAAAGTTTACATTTTTTTGGGTTAGTAATACAAACAAAATTTTAGACCTTTAAGAGATTTTGGGAAAATGCAGCAAGTGTATATATTAGGTTGATGCATAAGTAACGTCGTATTTTTACGTAGGCTATGGTATATTTTTTTTCACCAACTGTGTTAACAGATGTTGTTAATGGTGTCTTTGTATCATATAAAGGAGGGTTTCTTCTAACATTTTTTTCAGCTTATCGAATTTTATCGGCAATGTTTTATTAAAATTTTAATTCGGCCCATTTCCAAGAAGTTTGGTGAGGCCTGGTAGAAGATATAAATATTTGACCGCGATACGCCTCATATGCACTTTGTTAAGCATAAAAATAATTTCTAGATGATCTACATTACTTTTCTTTGCACTGGAAGGAAGCTAATGTCATCATTAAAAAAAGAGGTCATCTTTTCATCGAGTTGCATACTTATCAGTCTTCTTTGTTGCTTCGTTATGGTAATAAAGAGGCCGATTATCAACACACTAAACAAAGATATTCTAAAAATCAGACTCACGACCTCGCGAACAGCGTGAATTCCGTCTACGGTATTCCTCCCTGCATCTACTGCTAAGAGTAATCAAGTTCATTGACGATAAGTTTGAATTTGGACATTCCACTGTCTTTCATATGTCTGTCTGGATATTTTAAAACCTTCGACATAGTTTGGCAACGCCGCCTGATGATCAAACTCCTTGACATTGGCATTACAGAAGAAATTTCTTAGGTATCTCTACATGAGGGAGTTTGGATTCTACCCAAGTTTATACCCCAGCGCATGGGTGCAGGGTTGCCTGGGGTATATAACCCGGAGAAAAAGAAGATCGATTTATTTGGCAAAGCACTTCTTCGCCGCCATGAAGCGCAATACATAACCCTCGAAATGTGCGAGTTGTCCTTATGGGCGCCACCTCACTACCATCGAACCCGTTCACGGGTAAGCTTTTTTCTTTTCCGCCAGCTAGCGGCGACAGTCACAACGAAACTCTCCGGTGTTTGTTTTACGTATTTTGTCAACCACTTAGTTGAATATGTGGATATATTCGATGTCAAATATAGCCAGTTTACATAACATCCTATATGAAATTTCCAATTCTTCAATTGCTTGTATTATATAAGTTGTTACAGGTTATTTATTTTCTATGTATTGCCGTAAGTATGCGATTGTGCTTAACCAATATTCTGCACGCCAATCAATGCATTGGTTCCTTTAAATAAATAAATAAATAAAAAAATAAATTACCCCGTCACTGGTGCACATCTTGACATCATTCCTAAGGGATCGCCCTTTCAGAGTTAAAATTCAGCATTCTGCATGACCTTGCTCTCTCTTTTCACCGCGGATATTCCTTGTCTTATATAGTTTAAAAAACGCTCAGGAAATTACTCGAAGTCTCTAAGGTTTAATTAACAATTTGGAGCTAGGGTACAATAAATGGCAGCATAAGTTAAATCCGGCCATCTTTTTCAGTAGAAGGAAAAGAAGGTAACGCCCACTCAAAAACAAGTCATGCTATAAGATCAGTGTATTGACTAGAGACCCTCGACTAAATACTAGAACGTCACTCTGGACAGCCATATAAAATCATGTTTTGTTAGTAACACGGATAAGGACACGAAACGTCCATTGATTAGGGACCATTCTGACAGATTTTTAAAAATATATTCAAAAACAAGAACTCCTTAGAGGACTCTGCAGATGAGCCCCCTTTAGACGGCGACTCCAATGACATAAACCGTTTTTCCTTCATATCATATAACTCAAATATATTTTATTAAACCATGCCTATTTATATATTATATATGTACCTATTTTTTACTCCATGTAATATGGTAATACTCCAGGTATACGAATAATTGTAATTCCGTCTCTCAACCCTTGACGTCGAGATGATGTTAATGACGAAAAAGAATAAATAGATAATAATAATCAGACTATAAGTTAAGGTCTTCTTTCTTTACTATTCAATTTAATGACTTTATATAATATTATCATTAAATAATTTAAATAGCATTTTTAATTTAGTTGTTATTACAATTAACCCATCATCATTAAACGGTCCTAGAGCGAGATATTTCGCACTTACTTCAAGTAAGCTAACAAAATGCACGTCAGAACTTTTCGTAAATCTGTAACAAAACAAAATTTTTAGAATTTTATTATGCATACAGGAATTATTTTACGTATTTTGATGATTTTGCATTATTCGTAATTGCCTTGTAGGCAGATTATTCAATTTATACTCTGCAAGATAAGATATTTGATAATAAAATTAGACATTATTTTTGGGCTGTCTGCTGAGCTACTTATACATATTCCCATCCCCCCCCCCTTCTTTTTTTCTTAAAGAATTTTAATATATTTTTTATATCACAATATAATAAAATAGATTTTAAATAAAAAAAATGTTTTTTTTAAATATATTTAGAGATCAAAAAATACGCCTACTTAATATAATAAAATTATTAATTGTAACCAAATTATAAAGGCTGTGCACCAAATAATAAACAAAAACTATAAATAACATATAGGTTTTAATATTTATTAACATAAAAACAAGAAAAGGAGTCAACAAAAAAAATATGATTTTCAACCAAAAAAATTAGAGCTTGCTAAACCTAGCCGTGCCGATGGGGTCTATTAAAGACCTTAAGTTATGTATTTTCGTAGAATAACTTTTTTAATATATATCCTACATGTCACAAATTTATTGTATTTGTCTAAAAAAGTCTAAAGATTAAATAATCATTGGCTTTTATTTTCCTCTATTGCGAAAAAAATAAAACAGATTATTTTTCTCGCTTGCATCTGGTATGATGTGCAAATGCAAGTGAAACCGTACTACTAACACATTGATGAAGAATTCATCAATAACATGAAAAATTCATTAATATCTTGATTGAAATGATAGGGGTATATTTTCCATAGTAAAAATAGGACGCTTTTGTTGTTTTCGAGCACTCTTATATTCTCCTTGTGCTGACTGCTTCTCTAATTTACTTCGAAATTCATTTTACAATGGCAACTTGTTAAGCATTTCATTAAAATTTAGTTGGAGAAATATTTAATTTCAGCGTCCAACAATAAAATTTAAGAGGTAAATTTATAAATATTATAAATTATCCTTCGCGAGCTACCATTTGGCGACCACTGGTTTAAATGCATAGTATTTCTGTGCAACGTAGGAGTTATGTATAATTATTAAAGCCTATTTACATATTAATATAAACGCAATATTCAATGGCGCGTTAAAATAAATATATATAAATTGAATCTTTAATACAACTGCCCATCTTTATATAGTTATGCTATATGTAGGTTCGCTTCATTCATTATCTTTCAGATTTTCATTCGGATAGTTATTTTTTTCATCTGTTTATTTTCATAGCAATTATATTGGCGCCGAGTTGCTTCAGTTCATTATCTACTGTAGCAATCCAGCGCGAATAATTGATTCGGCAGTACTTGGTAAACGTTTCGCGTTCAATACAAGCCAACGTCTGAAAAAAAAATCGAGTTTGTTCGTGTACATGAAAATTCCCCATATCTGAATGGCCGGTGTTAATTAAACTGAAATTCTATTATTAATATTGCCTGGAGTGGCATTAAATTAACGATGTAGATTTTCGTGAAAAAGAGCTCGTTCCAGGGTACAGGGTCTGTAACTTTACATGCTTTGGGGAGCAATTACAGGGTTTACCTTTTAGCCATTCCTTGTACGCCATGGAAATGTTTTACCTGAAGAAAATTCACCCTGACGCCGTTCACTACAACGTTAAGGCGCAGTGAAAAGTCTGATTTTAAAATTGCTCGCGATATCGGTGATTGAAATAACGCTGCGAAATTAAATATGGATTTTTTTTATTATTTAAAATAAAAAAAATGCAGTTAACGAATGCAGAATAGCCGATTTGCGATTCAGTATGCATCCTCGTGGATTATCCCATGCGCAGCAACCAAATCCGATCGGAATGCCGATACCGCGCTTCAGCGTCCAGGGGTTTTCCCGGGTTTTTTCACGTGGATTTTTCTTTTTTTTATTTCGCTGGTAAACATCGCCTCCATTACTAATGCAGGAGACGGGCAATGAAATAATTTTACTACGTTATGTGATGTACTGGGGTGCCGCAGGTCCACAGGGCAAAGTAACCCCGCAAATTATTCATGACGCACACATTTGGTTTTAATCCTGAAAGGGAGACCCTTAAAAAGGCGATTCTTGAATCCAAGAACGAGTCTCGACGATTGTTAAGGCGAACATTTTTTTGCTAAATTAATGTAAACCAGCATCTTTACTATTAATACTTAAAAATAAAACTTAATTGAATTTCACCATCACTAAATGTCGAAGACGAGATAAATTTTCGTTTCGAAATATTTTTCTAATGCTTTCATTGGCGAGAGACGAGCCTCGAGATTAATATTTAAATCTAAATGGTGGCATAAAATAATTAATTTCATTTAATTGAATCGAGCAAGTGATTAAATATAATAAATTAATGCAAATACTATTTAATATTTTAATTCTAACGATATAACATTTTAGCTATGCCATATTTCCTATGTCATATCTAATCTGATATAAATACAGCTATCAAAAAAAAATGATTTATTCGATTATTCGACACACAATAAACGTTTTTTAATTAATATTTAATATCTACTTTTATCAAAATCATTATCATTTGATTTGAAGTGGTCACTATAAATTAAATGGATATATATAATGCTTTTTAATTGTTATAACCATTCCCTTACTTTTCCATGAATCATATATTTTTTAATAAGAATTATATGAATTATATAAATTTTTTAATAAAAAAATATTTATTAAATAAACTAAATTATTATTTAAAAATTTAAAATATTATTTACACTTCGTCGAAAAAAATATATCAAAGTTAAGAGAGATTAGAAAACCTCAGAGTATTATATATTATTATATTTTTGATAAATAGCCATTTTTTTTAATAATATACAGAGAAACATAGTTTCTACATTTTTGAAAGGACTGATAAAAAAATGATTGTAAAAATTGAACGCAAATAGTGGGAAAACGTTAATTCTAGACTCGTAAAAGCGGGGTTTTACTGTAATAATATAAATAATACAATTCTTATACAATAATCTAAAATAATAAAAAAGCTATTTAATTTTAACATATTAAATAACTGCTTAAGTGTTTTTATTTCTTGCAATTGAAGTCTGAAATATTTAATGTATGTAAATAAAGGTATATTGAAGGCCTTAATAGCTATTTTACTAGTATTGGCAAGAGGAAATCCTCCGATAAATTTATAGCATTGAAATGCTGTATTTAAAAACAAACAAAAATATTTACCACATTAAATTGAGTGATTTTTCTAATAAAAAAATATTTTTCATTACTTCATTATTAATTAAAATCCTCTATCTGCGTATCAGTCCCTTTAAAACCATTAAAACATTGTATTATTTAGATAAATCTGGACCAGACAAGTTTCCAATTGTGAATTTAATTGAAATGTTAAGAAATTATAATAATATTTTTTCAAAATATGTAATATATTGATCTTAAAAATAATCAGTTAAAAAGGTTTTTATTCTTATAAAAAAAAACAACGAAAAATTAAACGATTTACTTTCTGAAAAGTATGCTTTATTATTTATTTTAAATACATATTGAATATAGTGAAACCCAGTTTTACGTTTTTGAAGGAACTGATAAAAATAAACGTAATTTTGGGGTACTAAAATAAAACAGGGTTATAAAAATTGAACGCAAATAGCGGGAAAACGTGAACGCTGGGCACAATAAAGCGGGGTTGCACTGTATTAATTATTTTAAATATGATTATTTTAATAAAGAATGTCATATATTCTCTAGAGATAAATTTAACCCTCCGTCACGATGGCTCGAAATCATCCACGTCGTCCGAAGGGGGTCTCTCAGGAACTCAAAGCATTTCAAATAAAGATATGATGAATTTTTAATCAATATCTTGTTTTTTTAAAAAAAAAATAGATTAATCTTAGAATAAAAATAGTTATTATTTGGTATTTATAACTTATTAATATAACGCGTAAAAAAAACGCTTTTGGCGACGTCTCGCCGCAGACTGAGCTCTTCTTTTTTAGACGAATACAAAAAGTTTGTGACATCAAGGATTTATATTAAAAGAGTGATTCGAGAAAAATCAAAAACTTAACATACCCAATATATCCCATTGACACGGCTGGAAGGATTATTTTAGTGATTGTATTTAGAAAAAAATATAAATAATTCGGAAATAGTTTGGAAAGTTTAAGATTTTACTAGGTGCATTTAAAAAAATTGTAAAAATATTATCACAGATTGAGACTGATATTTTATTTTATTTATTATTTTTTTATTTTATTTGTTATGTCAAAACGATTCTTATATACAATATGAAAAGCTTTTAAATGCTTGTGCATTTATTAAAATTAGCAATAAAATCGTGTAAAAAAAAATTAATAAGCAACTGAAAGATCTAAAGACGATTATGATTGCTTTCGTCGTTCTTTAATTGATGATAAATGTTTCAGCTGAATTAGAAACAAGCTCAATTCAAAAGCTTGCACATAAGCTCTGAAAGCATACTACAAAATTGCATTTTATATTGTCATCAATTATTAATAGCTTCTTTTCTGTAATTTTCCAGCTAACTTATCCATGTTAAGCTCCACAGAGCTTCCCACCTAATGAATTCTCTGCACACGTGCAAACATTAAACAGAATTGTATACACGAGTCCACGTGGCCTCACTACCCCTTTGATGACTTGAATATGAGACAATTTGCAACCATACTAATTCACGCCATTCTCACACGTGACTGGCACACTCAGAGAGCACAAATGCGATAACAAAAGCCACAATATTCACTCTATTCAACCGCCATTCTATGAAATATTTTCTTGAAAGCCACTCCGGGAGTGGTGCAGTGCTCCCTTATCGTTGCCATAAAAAATCCAGGGGTCGTCCACATTCGCGGCAGATACGTTTTACAGGTGGCCATATCTTTTTTAAACCGACGACATTTATGACAGTTCATTCGGGCTGCTATCAAAATGTAAAGAGAATTGCAGGCATTGCAGATACGCGGATTAGATCGTAAAGCCTGGAACGGCCCACTATATCGTGTATTCAAATTTATTCGCCGTTGTGCGAGGCAGGACGTATATCGAAGCACTTTCAGAAGCGTGGGCGAATCGTAAAGAGATTGACGGACTGAATAATAAATTTTTATTATTGTGTACGTTTTTTTTATATAAAATACACATGGAATTTGAAATGAAAATACTTCAAATAGACATTCATAAATAATTTTCGTCTTGAGATAGATTCTTTTTTTAATAACATAATTTATTTAAAATGTTTCAGATAGAAAACTTTATAGCCTTAGATTTTCTTTATCTGTTGTCAAGTGTTGTGTCTTGCCAATCATATAAAGCTTTTATTTTTATTCACACCCTTATATTTATCAAAGGAAAATATGCATCTTTGTCTAATTCCTCTCTTCTGTTGTTCTTTTTTCCACCGATTGTAATAAATACATTGCGTCTGACTATAGTGATACAAATGGGGATGGGTCTGACTAATGAGCGGTAGAATAAGAGTTTGTTATTAAAGAGGAGGAGACTATTAATGGAGCAGGAGGTCGATAGCAGAATTAATTACTAGTACTAAAACAAGCCATTATTTTCTTAAAAATATATATATTTAGTTGAAATAAAATTATATTATGTATTATTCTCAGCTTAACCTATACCGGAAATTTTAAGAACTTGAACCATTCACTTAAATAAAATCATGTTTTTTTTAGAGTTGAGACTAAATTCTAATAATTTTACTCATCATTATAATAAAAACAAAATAATTAAATATATATTATTTATAAAAAAAATCCACAAATTACATGAGAGTCTTAAGCTTCTCTTAAATATATTAATATGTTATCGATGAGCTCGGAAAATTCAAATATGTTTGTATTATTATTTTGCATGATTTAATAAGAAAACATAATTAAAAACAATATAATAAAAATAATAAAAAACAATTCTAAGCTTTATTCGTTGATAAATGCTAATCTCTGAAAATATGTCATAATTAATTCATATTATCCTAATTATTCCCGTTTTATATTCTTCTTTTCTTATAAAATCTTTTCATTTCTCTCCGTCTATTAAACTATTCTCATTATTTTTTTTAATTGTATAAGAAACTTTTCATAACGTATATACATTATAATTTAATATAAAATCATGAGTGACTGAAAACTAAAAAATATGATACGTTTTATTCTAAATATATTATTTAAATTCGAATTAAGTATGTCAAGGCTCTGTTTATTATATAAAATTAAATTCATATAAATTTTAGAATAACTCCATATTCATGATATATTTTTAGCATATTCATCAGTATCTCACTATGGTCAGATATATTAAAAAATATATATATTTTTTAAATAAATATTCGTTTATAATTTTCTTTGAATATAAATTAGGTTATAGAGGGATGAAAAACCGCGAAACGTTTTAATATTAATACATCAAAGACTGTCTAAATATTTTCCATGGTTTTAGCGTTTGGCAGATGACGGATTGTTTGTGTAAAATATTTATCATAATAAGTGTTAGCTAATATTGAGGTTGTATTACTGCAGTGCAACATTGAAACGATGCAACTGAGCACTGCTGAGAAATCTGATCTCTACATTAATTAGAAAGTCCATTATAGTTTAATGTACAAGTTGAATATGTGTGTATTTAGTGGTCCCTCAACTTTCTAGTCGTAAAATAGTTATGAAAATTATTAATAATATTTCAACTCGATAGTCACTGACTGAAAATGGAACGTCGGATGGAATTGCATCGGAATGAAGTTTAAAAATTCAATATCTTGCATCTCCCCCGAGCACTTTTAGGGCCTTAAAGAATTCGGTGGGTAGCAGAGGTGAAGTCTAGTCCACACTGCAGACGGCAAACAAGATTCGGTCGAGAATTAAAGCTCGAGGGGTGAACGGGAGGTTTCTGTGGGAAGCTAGGGGGGTATCCTGCCTCCAAAGAGGACAACTCTCGCCCCCATGTAAAACACAGGGCTGAACTCTGTTTGTTCTCCTATTCGTTTGATCCTGTGTAACGAGAAAAACAATTGAAAACAACAAAAAAAGCGTACTGCTCTGACACGGGCTAAAATTCAAAGGATTACTTACCCCTTTGCAGTCGGACGACTGATAAGGTGATCCTGGTAATTTAATCCTTACATTAAAATGGTGAGGTTTTTTTTCTTATTAATGCTGCTGAAGGATAATGGATAATAAAATACATATAAAATTACAGCAATTAATTTTTAATGCTGTTGTTTCAGGTTTCAGGGAATAATATAAATTTTACAAATAACAGGGGATGATTATGTTCATCTCATACCATTATGAATGAGTATTATGTATGAAATATATATGTTATTATCGAAAAAAATTGAAAATTAACCTAGTTATGGTGTCTATTTGGTATATTTGGGACCCCAAGTTTTTAATTTTTCTCGAATAACTCTTTCAACATAAGTCTTACATGTCACAATTTTTTTGTATTTGTCTATAAAAATCTAAAGAATAAATATTATAAATAATCATTGTCCTTTAATGTCTGCAATTGTCAAAAAAAAATTAAAACAACAATATTCGCTTCTGTTGCTGCCACATGCGTGATATTTTTCCTCGCTCGCATTTGGTAACGTGCCGAGTGCAAGTGAAACGCGCAAGGTACACGTGCAACGAGAGCTCGTATATTAAATAAATTATAAAGCATATCACGAATAACTATTTTTATTCTTAAAATAATACACTTTTTTTAAAAAAAAGCGAATTATTCTAATCAATATCTTGACCTAACTTCTCAAACTTTATCTCAAACTCAAATTTATTTTTATTGTTTGGGGAAAAAATAAGTCACAAATGGTCAAGTCCGGCGAATACAGAGGCTGAGGCATCATAATCTGTGTTAGTTTTGGACAAAAATTACAAGTTAAAATCTCTGCACTTGCCAAAACACGTTAAACCTTTTCGACAGTCAAGAATAAAGTATGCATATAATATGGCTATGTCAATGTCAAAATACGCCATAGATAAGAATACTAATACAACAATTAAATATACATACAGCTTGCGACCTAAAAAATATATTTTCTATTAAAAATTATTGGGGATTAATTGTATTCATATCTAGATGTAAAATCTATATTTTTATTCAGAATTAATCTAATCTAAGCTCAATGGACATAACCTACCATAATCTAAGCTAACTTATCCAAGCGTAATAGAATAACATATTTTTTATTTTTAATTTCAATTGTTATTATTTATTTGATTTTTAATCGATACAACTAAATTTAACATAAATAATATATCAATATAGAGCTCATAATAATATTCTGTATAAAATTCATATCTTTAGAAAATGGTTTGTTTTTTATTCTTGAAACTGTGATAAGGAATTAATTAATTTTTATCTTAAAATATATATATAGATATATTTTTTTAAATAGTTTCTGACGATTATTATTGGAATTTTCCACCTGATTTTTTTAAAATTAAATATGATTACATAGATGACTAGGCCGATTTGCAAAATTTCGATATCTAAGCGTATTACCAAGATGAAAATTAAATGTCAACTCACTCTAAGATTATTATTAATAGTTATTAGATCAATTTTTAGAAAAATTCGAGATAAAAATCGCCAACAGTTGATTACTGGGTGCATAGATCGTTTCCGCACTGGTTGACATTGACGATTGATTGTCGCAGATTTGCGATAATTAATCGCCGATTCGTTACCGCCGATAATATAATTTGGCTATAAACACACGCTGAAAAATTTATGTTACGTCCGATGCATAAAAACGAATGAAAATTATTAATCACGAATATGCTGGCCTGTGTCGTTTTTATGAGAGCGGGCTCGCTCTCATGAATATTCATAAGCAAACCAATATGGTGGCCTAAACAAACGCAATTGATCCGCACGAAAAAAAATTAACAGCCACATGCAAATTTCGCATTTATATATTTCATACAAAATGAACGGGAAATTTATTATACATGTGCAATCGAATGCGCATGCGCGGAATCTGCGAATGTGAGCGAAACGATCTTTCCTCCATCAATTATTTAATTACAGAATTCAATTTATAATAAATTAAATTTATTATTTCAATTGTGTAATTAAATCTGTGAAAACTTTGCATCGTAAGGAACCATTGGATCTAACATATGTGTGTTCTAACAAGACAATTTCAATCCTATATGATCTCTGTGCAATATCTCAATTTTGAGTATCGTATTCATCGGATTCCTGAACCGGTTAACGATTGAATGGTGCTCGAGGATAATTAGTGGTAGTGCAGGATAGGTAGTGACGTCACGAGTGCACTATGGAAAGTGGAGTTGGACCTCGTTAGGTTAATGACATTAATGGCTTTCGGTTGAAATAAAAGGGAGCTGAAGCACACGTCTTGGAGTCTGTTTGACGAAATCTGGCCCGAGACCGCGGTCACTAATTAAATCCGGCCTTTCCAGGGCATTTCATTAATTAACGCATTTTGACTTAAGATTCTTCTGCAAAATAAATATAGATTATTTTCAGTATTATTTTACAACTTCGAGATGCAAAAATAATTTATTTAACTCTTTTTAAAGCAATTTTAACTGCCACATACTTATTCTAAAAATATTTATCTGGTCCTAAATATACAGAAGGCTCTTAATAATAATACTATGAGTTGATAAAAAATTCATTAATTAAACCAACAGTGTATAACGAAATTATGATATATATAAATAAATAAATGTACTGTGATTTTCAATGAGTTGTCAAAAAATTAAATGACCAGCATAAAATTCAGTGAATCAAATAATCGGTCATACTATTTTTATCAAGGGTTTTTTTCGAATACTATTCTGATACGATTATTATTATCAATTTAGATTGTTAGTAAGCTAGGTCCATAGTATCATAATCACGAAAACAATTAAGAAAAATACCTATCTCTAGCCAAATAGTTACAAGGTTAGACGGAAAATGATTGTAAAAATATCTAATCTGACAATTCGAGACAATATAATTCTTAATATTTATAATTTACATTTAATATTGCAGTTAATTTAAATACAAATATTCGATCGTTCCTAAAGGGTCGCTCCTTTAGAGTAGAACTCGAGAATTGCTATTTTGGACTACGACTGAGAAAGGCAGATGTCCATACTTTCCCCGACCTTATTCTTTTTGTTCATAGCAGATTAACTGAAACCGGAATCGGAAGTATTATGCCATAATTCCTCCGCTCCCAAAATTCCTTACACTCCACTGTCCAAAAATTTTCATGGGGCGAAAAAGGATCAAAAGACTACGGCTCGTTACAGTTTTTTAAAGAAGGACCCGAAATAAATCAAGTTTTTTATGTTTATTTTGCACATTATTATTATAAAACGTTATTTTCATCATTATTAGAAAGTGTTTTCGATCTTTCTTGTAGTTTTTTATTCCTTTTTCAAAAAAAACTTTGCGGCTTTGAATCGAATACTCGTTCAAATGGTTTTCGACTTCGGTTCTATTTAGAATTCATTTTTCTGTTAATGTGTGCTCCATGGACCTGAAGACAAAGTAATCGTAAGTAGCAAGGTCTGCGAAATATAGTGGGTGTAGTAGAACATCCTAGTTTAACTCCTGATTTTTTTCTTGGTTGTGAAGACGTTTTGAAATAACACGGTTAAAGATAATATACTATTTTTGCGCAGATTTTTTCTTTAACACGGTTAATTAAATTAAAGCGAATCGAAAAAACTCATTTATTATAAAAACAAAAACCGAGCATAGTAATGAAAAAATATATATTTGATATTTGCTGCAGTCTAATCTGAAATGATTCAAATAATAACTAAAAAAAACGTTTTAATTGTTTTAAACAACGACTAAAACAGATATAAAATATAAGGATTATTAGACTGGAGCTCGAAATACGACTGCAGTTCAAAAAACACATTTTTGTTAGAGTGTTATTGTCAGAAAGAGATTATTAAAAATCGTGAAATTTAATGGCGTCCATTAAATCTGTTAGAATAAATAAAATTTCATACAGCATACTTCCGATGATCCTTGTGTGGATTATCCGATTTATGGATCCGTGCATGAATTTAATTAATATTTAAAAAAATATTATCGCGTCTAATAAAGCATAGATAAAAAGAAAATATCACAATCAGAGACTTTTGGTCATGGAAGTACAGCCAGAAAGAAGAATTTATGTGTAGAAGGATCTTTTGAAGATTGATTCAGAACTAAATTAATTATTTATTAGTCATGTATAACAAAGATTGTTTCCGGATGTGATTCTTACTGTAATTCAATCTTGAATCAAAATAAAACCAGTAACACTCCTTCGATCGTGAAGAAAAAAAATTATACGCCTTTGGAAATCTCGATGGAGAAAATATTGAAGAATAATTAGAGTATTATTTCCAATCATAGTCAACTAAGAAAGAAATAGACTTGCAATTCTTGAAATAGACTTGAATACATCGATCGATGGTAATTCGAATAGATCTAAGTAAAATCGGAGATTTATTTACTAAATATTAACCGTGTTAAAATAAATGTCTGCTTTTTAATGTATTATGGTTTTGTATTATGAAACAAAATAAAAATTAATAACTCGGATTATCTTTTATCATCCGTGCGGCCCCATCCCACCATTAACCTGGATAATCAGGAGTGTACTGTGTTTCAAAGTGATTAAAAAAATGATTATAAGCCATAAATGAACAACTGCCTTGATTTATTAATAAAATGTGTATTTTCATATCCATACGACTAGTATTAACCGATAATAATTGAAGATTAGGACTAGATGAATAATATTCTAATAATTTTTAGCTAGATATTTTCAATGATATTCAGCTGAACAACGAATAACACATGCATGGATATTTTTCATACTGCAAAATATTGTATTAATGCCAAAGAGAATTTCATACGGTAAACATATTCCTGACATGCGATATTCTTGCATAGATAACCTTTTGCGATGCATAATATAAAATAGTTTGCATAACACAAGACCATCCATCGCATAGACATAAGATGGGATAAAAATAAATTATTTTAGAACACACTGTGCATGTTTTTTTAGGCGCATGATGAGATGTCACGTGTAACGTTACATTACCTGGTGGCAGGTTGGTCCGAATGGTATTGTAACAAAGTGGCGTGAACGGTAACAAATTATATTGCGAAAATAGGCTAGAGAGTTAAATCCCCATACGAATTATCCAAAGCTAAGGGATACTACAGGGAGATCCCCGGGGATGCGAATTGTCGAAAGCTCGGAAAGCAATCCCGCAAACATAACACGACAAGCTCCCGCGACAAAGCTACTATCGGTGAATTTTTATTCATTCTCTTTTTTTTTGGACGTGTCCATTTTGTTTCGACAATTTATTACCGATTGCAAATATAATTAATTTTGTCGATCTATTCAATAATATTCCCATGGCGGCGTGTTGCATCGCTGGCCAAATTATTTATTGCGCATACTGGATAATGGATTCGATATACAATCCGTTCTCGTGTGTATCGAAAGTACAATTGCATTATCCGATCGCGTATCCATCGCCGTAGTGCAATTTGTCAAGTTATCGACGGCCGCCATCTGTACGGTGACGTCATTGATCGCATAAATTGGGAGGCACCGATGTTGAATTGCAAACGATCGCATCAGTCAACAATTGAATATTCAACGCTGAAATATAATTGGGGAAGTGTGAGATGCAGTCAAATAGTTGCCGGGACATGGAAATGTCACAGGCATTGTGCAAATGTGTTTAACCTTTCGCTAACCATGCGAAGTAATTGCAAGATTCGCATATATAAATATATAAAATTCTTTCGATATTTAATAAACATGAATTGATTTACTGAAAAAGGTAAATAAAAATTTGCATTAGTGTCCTTAATTTAAAATTATTCAGGTTTTACAAAAATATATTTTTTTAATGATCCTAACAATATAATAGGTCTACTCAAGATCATGTTAAAGCAAAATCATTTTTTTACAACATCGGAGATTGCAGAAAGGCTTGATTTAGCTCAACAAACCATATTCGGAAACTAGGATTGGTGTGGAAATATTCCAGATGGTTGCCACATGAGTTAAGTGAGATGAATTTGAATGAACGAGTCATCATATGCGCATGCACAACCAAAATCGAGCCCTTCTTCGATCGGATGATAGCTAGGGATGAAAAGTGGATTACCTTTGAAAACATCGTAATGAGAAGAGCAAATTGTGAATCCGGAAAACCTGCCCTCTCCATCTCTAAACCGAAGCTGAGCCTGAATAAGAGAAAGTTGTGTATATGGTGAGACATTCGAGGACCAATACATTTTGAGCTGTTGAAACCGAACGAAAAGCAAAATTCGCAAAAGTACTGTCAGCAACTGGATCATTTAAAAATATCACTCCAAGAAAAGAGGCCGGATTTATTCAATAGGAAGGACATCATACTGCTTCATGATAATGCTAGGCCATATACTGCTTTGGGGACTCGTCAGAAACTTGCAGAGATAGTCTGGAAAATTCTGTCGCATTCACCATACTCCCCGGACCTAGCATCCTTCGATTATCACTTGTTTCTATCAGACAATCACTGGTTCATTTTTCTACCTCTAGGGATAAGGCATTTTTTTAAATGGGATATACCAATTGCCACCAAGCTTGCAAGAAATCATAAATAATGATGGAAATTACTGAACTTTCCGATAGACCCAATATATATATATATATATAGTAAAACCCCCCGATAACGCGAAAGTTAGAAACGCGTTATTGGAACAACGCGTTATCGATATAATGAAGCACATACAAAATTTAGGGTTACGCGAATTTCGTAAAATAATAAATAATAATTTCATAAAATACAAATCTGCCATAACTAAGAGCAATGTAAAAGAAATATTATTCTTAGATGAAAGAAATATTCGGTTGCCATGCATGCGATCGCCGACATAAGCATAGACATCCGTGGCTCATTGTCTAATATCAGGCGTGAATGGTGAGAAATGCCGAACACCGCACACATGAGGACATGGATATGTGCGAGCGAGATCAACACACAGGCGCACCCAGCCAAACGGCATAGAGTTTACGGTCGAGCTATGCATGAATAGAATGCGCTCGCGTTATTAGGGTGAATTCCGCGATTTATTTTGAAATTCGCGTTATCGGAACACGCGCTATTGGGGGTATTACTATAAGGTATTTTCTTATCTAGATGATCATTTGTATTGATACTGTTCATTGCTTTTTTTAACTCCCGACGGCAACTTTCCAGAAAAGTTATGGCAAAAACTGATCATTATCATCATCATAGACGCAAGAGCCCTGGCCTCATTCAACACCCTTCTACATTTTATCCGGTCTGCCGCCACGTCGCTTCATCTTCCGGTATGATGATGCAGTAGGACACTATACACAGTCCAACCATCTCAACCACTGTCTTCCTTTCCTCGGGGGATAGGAAGTATTGTTAACCATTAGCCTTTTCGACGTCTGACTGTTCCCCATCCTTGATACGTGACCGGCCCATCGGAGTCTTGCCACTCTGACGACAGATGTAACCGGTATATCCTTGTATTGTCGATACAGCTCCTCCATTCGTCTCATTTGTCACTCATCTTGCTTTGTCAAAGCCCAAAGTCAAGGCCTGCTGATGGTATTGTAGAGCTTGACTTTCTTGAGAGGAATCTCAACCGAAGATACTGTCGAAGTCCAAGGAAACACTGGTTTGCCACCATGTTGGAGGAAGCCATTTCAAAATTTGCCACCAAAACTGGAGGAAGCCATTTTAAATTCATTTATGGAATCTAACCCTCGCAAAAACATAAAGAAATGTTTACAAGATCTCAGCTATCCCTCGTCAATAATACTAGAAAATATGAAAGGATCGGTTAAAAATAGGAATTTGAGTTACGCATAAACTTTAGCTAACAACACTAGAAAAAGGATAACGATCTGTTCATCGCTCTTATCCTTAAATGAAATTTCTGAGAAGGATAGTTACTGGTGATTAAAATTAAGTGCTCTACAACAACCCAAATAGAAAAAGCAATTACTTTTCAGTTTATCTTATAACGTGAAAAAATACTTCATCCGAATAAAATCGAATGATTAATTATTATTTAAAAAAATTAACAGTTTGACCCTTTCAATGCGGCGGGTCTAAAAACGATTCTGCTTCTGAGTGCGGCGCCATTTGGACCAATTTATTTTTTTGGCGAAGTAAATTTGTATTCACCGCTTACCGCTATATTAGACCATTTTCCTATAAGAGATTTATGCAAACATGTTGATTAGGATATGTTCTTCCATCTCAACTAAAAAAATAAACTCGATTCGCTTTATTTTCGTAATAATAAATCGAACAAAATTTCAATTGCTCAAACAGAAATTAAGTGAGAAAAAAATGGGAATGCGAATCAAAATCAAAAATGCGAAATGCTATTTTCGTATACCATGTAACGTGTATGTGGAACATAATGTACGTGGAACACCCTTAAGAACCCCTGAGCCGAGATACGTCACCGATACTATTGCAGAGATTTGAGTGAGACACCACGCGCGATTTGAATCATTACTATTCATATTTACATATTACATGGTTCCTATAAATTTCTAGATATATTGTAATTATCTATTGGATAGCTGTGTTTGTTCAGCTGATTTTAAAATAACCACCATCACTTAACTCGGTCTAATTTACATGTAGCGACAAGTTAAAGTTTTAAAGAATCTCGCGCATGTACGACATGCGGCCGCACCCTGGACACGATTTGTATGCGCATGTATGTCATTCGCCCCGCACTTAAAGGGTTAATCATAAAAATATACCAATTTTCAATTAAGAAGCTCATAATTATCTACCCGTATTTTTTTATTTTTAAGTTTTTTGAAAGCACAGATCTTGTATAAAATAATAATAAAACTTAGTGAATTAATTTCTAAAAAAAATAATACAAACGGTATTTTCAGTTATTAATCATCATAATTCAACTGTGGTAATTTTAAATTAATTTTACATAATAATAATAATTTAAAACTATGATACGTTTTTTAGAAAACGTATTGCATTATTTAAAATATAAGCTCTAATAATTTTAAGGCAAAAAACGTAGTTACGTTAATAATCATGCAACATTCTATATATATTTTTTTTATTTATTATAAAATAAAACGGAATAAAAAAATTATACATAAAAACGCAAATCCGCCATTTATAATAGAAATTCATTGTGTTTTATGCGTTTTTTAGTTAATTTTCGTATAATTTATGAAAACCTCATTGATTTACATTGGCACCAATTTATATATCATTTTTTTATTACCATTTACTCTGAAACTGATATAATTCTACAGCTTATTTCTGATTAAATCTAGCATCTGCTTCTGATCCGTCTAAGCGGTTTTTTTATGTTTAATTAAAGTTATCTAAGAAAAAGCAGAGATGACTCGAAAACAATATTCATAATACCCAATTTTCCATCAAAAATAAAATGTAAAATTTAAAGACCAGAATAATACTTGATGATTAATCTAGCAGCTAGCAATAGTTAGATTCTAGCTATTAAACGATACGCCTTCAAGGTATGTATTGTATAAGTCAGTATAAGTTAGATGATAAAGTAAATTAAATCAAGTTTCCTAGGATCCTGAGAATTTTGAAGCTGCTCTTAATGATATGTACCTTCATAATGAAGATCAAACAAATAAATATATGCATTTTAAATTAAATAGAAATGACATTTATTTAATGAATTAAATTAGTTCAAGCATTTTGCCTTCTTGCTATACATGGCAAAGTTTAAGACTACTGAAGATCAGCGCCATGTTAATCATTTTTAGGTAATTTTCGCATAAGTAACATATTAATATCAGATACAATACAAGTTTCTACATGATAGCCGTTAAATTTGATATGTTTTATTATTTTTTTTCAGTGGTGTACGTAATTTTCACTACGACATGTTTAAGAACCGTTGAGTTAGTCCTCTGGGCCGAAAGTTAAGCCCCGCATATTTCACAAGGAACACGAAGCCAATGTTAGCGTTGACCTTACACAACTTATTTATACAGCACTGTCAGATAGTACCGTACCTGCCATAAATTCGATTCGGCCTTTGTGGCCTTAAACATGAGTACCCGCGGCCACAGCGCTTCTCAAAATGTTCACATCGTATAAATAACTGGCTGCACCATCTGACAAAAACATCTGAATTATTTAGTATGCATTGGATGCGCTAAGATTCTGGTCTCGGTCCAATTCTATTAAATATTATCGAGATCTGAGACAGTACGTGAGGCTTCACTGCTTAGATTTAGAAACCGAAAATAATTTAATATCAATTTTGTTCGCAACCTCTGCTAAACTGGGCAAAGAAATAATTTCGACATTCGCAAATTAGCGAACGGCACAAAAGTTTTGCTCCAAAGTTGCGACTGCAACTTTTTTCAGAGTAATTGCTGGAAGTCGTCTACGACCAAAATAACTTTTATTTTAGTGCATCTCGAGGAAACTGCGGATGTGTCTGAAAATTGTGTGCAGTTTACAGATATAGTGAAAATCGATATTAAACTTTGTATTATAAACTGTACTATTTTTTAAATTCAATAAATACTTAATTTCATTAATAAATGATTAGTTTTAAATGTATAAAGATTTTCTGTCTTATTATTGGAATATAAAAAATCTTTGATTACTATTTTATTAATTTTCTTTATAATTATATAATAATTAAATAAATAAAATTGATTTTTATATGGTAGAAAGTGCAATTATACTATTTTTCATAAAATCTTATAACTTCAACACTTCTAAACCCCATACATTTTTTAATACTTCATCTAATTATTTTTATGTGTTTTTATAAATATTTAATATATATATAGATATTTTTACGAATTCTATTATAATAATTAGGTAATATATATTCTATGGTCCTTAAATTAGTTTAGCATATTTTTAAGATAAATCTCAATACGTTCCATGTACTAGATTAACTACATTCTTTTAGACAAAAATAAATCCGTAAAAAACTATATACATTTGACAAAGTCTTAATACTTTTCTTGGATCAATTCCAAAGTGAACGCGGTTCAAGAACCATTTCTTATAGCCACATTGGATGTAATTACACCACCCCTAATGCACTTTTGCGACGGTGCAACAAACGCTTTAAAACAGCATCAATTCTCACATAATAATAATAAAAACACCACCCCTAACGAAATATATAATATTTATTTAGTTTAAATAACAATAACTTAAATACATCACAATATGTACAATAAATATTTAATCTACATCTAGTATCCCATAACTTTGTCGAATAATCTGCGCATCATCGATCGCTGTCTCTCGGATTTCTCTAACTCTTTTTGTTCGGTGAAGGCAATCCATTCCTTTTTAATTTCTGGATCCACTGGACCCCACGTATCGCGGGGCCTAAACGCCGCTTTGAACATCTGAAATTTATAAAATAGGAATTAATATAAATATTTCAGACTCGGGTGTCAGATGGTATATGTATTTTACCGGCAAATTGCCGCGAAAGCGACAGATTTGCCCATAAAAGTGTTTTACGCCATTGTATTTTATCTCTGTTTTTACACTAGTCTTAGCTTTTATATATATGTATATACACATAGAAACGTCGATATGTGCTTTTGCAATTGGAATTTATTGTGTTCACTGTCTACAGAGTGTTCCCAAATAATTAAATGTTTAATTACCTCCGGTACTCCGAGACTGCGCCGTTTCATGAATGAAAATGTTGCGAACAATGGCAGCTGGATTATGCCGAATGCAGATAATAACCATCCGCATACTGAAAATAATATATATATACATATTAATAACTGAAAAATGATTGAAAGGCGTAAACAATTTTTGTTGTTATTTTGATCTGAATATTTCAAATTTCATCAATGCATCATTGATAAAGAATTTGCAATGTACACAGTGCTATTTATTTATTTATCTATCGGAATAAATGATTATCATTTGACAGATGTCATAGACATTTATGAGATATTTTAAAATAGTTATATTATGATACAGATGATAATATTATGATATTCTAGAATGTAATTAAGATTTGCATGTGATAGCTAGTATGTGGTTAGCAAACCTTCTTAATAATCCAAACCCAAACTAATTATTTAACTGACTCAAATTTCTTGTCCATGGGTACTTTGCTAATTTTTTGCCAAAATAATCTCATTAAAATATATACTGTTAGCAACCTAATCGAAAAAATGATGATGGAAAAACTCGTTTATATATTACGATTACGTAACAGAGATACCGTTGATTAGCCACAGAACCAATCATTTAATGGTTAGCAACCTTTTGCTAATAAACTAAACCAACTAAAATACCAAATCAACCAATGTATCTACATGCGCATATACATATCTGGTCTCTTACGGATTTATCAACACAGAACCAGTATACCCTGAGAAGGAAAACCTTAAAATCGATAAATTGATCAAGCATCGTAACTAGAGAGTTACGATGCTTGATCAATTTATTAATATGTAAGTTATGAAGAACCCAGAAAAAAATATTAGACGAAGAGTAAATTGAACTTATATCTTCTAGCCTGTTGGTATCGGATTTTACCCTCTCGATCGTATTCAGGCAAGTAGGAGGGGTTTGCTTCTTTATTCGTTTTCTTATAACATTTATTTATTTACTTATAACAAGTCGCAAGTGATTATTAACCTTGTCGCGCAATAGCAATCCTTTCTTTCATCATGGGAAAGACATCCTTACAGAGAGGGTCACTAGGAAGAAAGCTAATAAACCTAATGAACCAGACACAGAAGCGAAAAATCGTTATTAGGTTTAATATATGTATCACAATTAAAGGAGAGAAAAAATTAGATGATAATAAAAGGTTGTTTCAAGTTGAAAATGATTTTATTTAAATTGAGAAAAGAGGTCTGAGTTATTATTTTTATTATCTTCTTTATTTTTTTTGTGGGAAGTGGAACAGTTTTCAGTAGAGAAATTTTATTAAAGATTGGAAGTATTTGGGGTCATAGTTAGAGAGGGAGAAAATGAATGGGTTAATATTTATAAATTTGTGAAAAATGTTATCGTAAACGGTGGTAGCATATTTTTTTATTAAGAGGGAAGATTTTTAAGTCTTTGTGTATGTCCGAATTGCGATTAAACCAAGGTGAATAATTTTTTTTTTTAATTTTAGCAAAAGGACATAATTTTTGCCTTTAAAAGGACGAAAGAGCGTGTTACTAATATATTTTTTTAAATAATATAATTTACGTGAGGTCTCCAGGAGAGACTTTTTTTTATCAAAAGTAACCCCAAGGAACTTTGCTTCAGAATTCCACTGAATAAAAGTACGTCGCACGTGATTAATTACTTTGTCGCGCAATAGCAATCCTTTCTGTCATCATGGGAAAGACCTCCTCAAAGAAAAGCTTCCTAGAAAGAAGGAAGATTAATGAACCCAGTGAACCAGTCACAGAAGCGAAGAAGTCGTTATTAGGTTTAATATATCAAAATTAAAGGATACAAAAAAGAGATAAAAAGAGAACCAAGCTAAATGTTTTTTATTATGAAGTTAAAACTTTTATTTGTGTCATCTTTTTTTCTTTTTGTTTGTAGGAAGTAGAACAGTTTTCATTAGAGGTATTCTATTGAAAGATATGGGATCATAGTTAGAGAGGGAGAAAATAAATGGGTTAATATTTATAATTTTAGGAAGGTTATTGTAAAATGGAGTAGCATATTTTTTGATTGAGAGGGAAAATTTTCACGTCTCTCTACGGGAAAACTCTTCTGAATACTCTCCAGTAGAGTTTTTTTAAATCAAAACTAACCCCAAGGTACTTTTGCTTCATAATTTCACTGAATAAATGTATTTTTAATCTTAACATTTTGCGAATTTGATATTCTTTTTAAAGAAAAAAATATTGCCTGTGTCTTTCAGAATTGATTTGAATTGCCAATTTATCACACTACTTTTGAGGTTTGTTTAAGTATATTTGCAATGTTTTATATATGAGGTTGGGACTTCTACTGCTGCTGATTTTGGCAATGCCATCAGCATAAAGCACTAAGTGGGTTTTTTTCTATTTTTTTGGAATCGGAATATCAAGACGGTTTTATTCCCCGTAGTATGGACACAAAAGGGGAGCCCTTACGCCACGTGTAAGACTCAGGTTTCCTTGGCCTCGACTCGAGAGTCTGGTAAGGCCCATACATTCAACGAGTGAGTGTTTCGTATTTTGCAAATAATAATGATTAATAGCCAAAAGATAATTAAAAGGCGTGGACAATTTTCTTTTGTTATTTTGACCCAAATATTTCAAATTTAATCAATCCATTATTGATAACGAATTTGCAATGTAGACATAGGTATTTATGTATTTATCTTTCGCAGGAAATGATAATCATTCGACAGATATCTAAGAAAATTTCTAAATTTGTAAAATATTTATATATCATATAAAAATTATGTGTTACAGATGAAAATATAATAATATTCTAATATGTAATTAAGATTTGCATGTCATAGATTGCATTATTAAAAAATAGCTTCTTATTCTAAAGATATATATATATATCAGGTATGTCCAAATGATGGCAGATGTATTTTATTTTAAGATTTTGTGTTGCCCTTTCGAAGTCCCATCCGAAAAAGTTGACAAATTTACATGTGATATTAATTATTGTTTATTATTATTTAATTATTAATAACTCGTTTAAGCATAGTCAGTTTCAAGTCTATGTTCAGGAAATAAAATCCGATTTTTTTTAACAAAATTTTTATGTGGACTACATATATTATATTTTCAAAATTAGGAGAAGAAATTCAAATTTTGATACATCTGAATTTTACGTTAAACAATGGATTTTAGATTTATGTTTTCAAAATATATATATGACTGCATTAAAACTGCATTTAAACCCACATTTTGTACACTTATCGTACAAAATCGTTCAAAAAAGAAAGGATCAATCAAGGCTCACTTCAAATCTTTTAATCAAGCACATTACACAACTTTTGATTTAAAAAAAAATCAAATAATAAAAACGAATGTTTTATCAATTTTTCAAACTAATAAAATATTTCGATTCAAAGTTGTTTGTTATTTTTAATATAAAAAAAGTCATATTAATACTAATTTATTAAATATTTATATGCGTGGCCAATCAAATGATTTTAATTGAACACCCCTGACCTAAAAAATCAATAAATAATTTTAAAATATTAGATTTTACAGAAAAATGTCATTGAATTTCGCGAGTTCATTTTACACAGATTATGTTTTATTTGTTTTTAATATACAGTCGAACCTGTTTTTGTGCTGTCATTATTTGTGCCATTTTTACGACTCCTATTTACTGCATAAAAAAAATGTGAACAACACCTTTTTTATTCAAATTCGAATAGTTTTGGAAGATTTTTAATGCCTTTTCTTTTATGCAGATATTATTAACCACACAAAAACAGGTTTAACTGTATTATACAGTCAAACCTTATATAGCGTACGGAAAAGGGACCACTTCTTATAGAAACTCTAGGTTAAGCCTTATAGAAGACTGTTATGTTATTTAATTGTATTTTTTAATTGAACGAAATCAATAAATCCATTTTTTTTCTTTTTCTTTTTCATTCACACGTTTTATAAGAAAGTTAAGCGTTTTGTAAAAAAACTGCGCTCTAAAGTTAAGCATTATAAGAGGGACTGTTACACACGCCCTTCTATAGCAGGGGGCGCTATAGGAGTGTTGACTTTAATAAAAGTGTAACTTTAATAAAAGTTTGGGTATTCAAAAGTTGTATATAAATTCTTAAACCAAAATAAAATATTTTTTAAACAAACTAGCAAAAACTATGTAAATTATTGAAACAAAAAAATTGAATTTTACTATTATAAGTATTATTGTCAAGGGTTTTTTATTTACCGCTTAAAATCTTTTAATTTATGAACTAGTAAAATTAGCAAAATTCTGAGGATTGACGACAATTTTTTTATATGTTTTTATTAATAAAATATGTGCTGCATAAGGTCTATTAAACTAAAATTAATTAAACTTTTGATTTTTATAACTACTCTGAAATGCAATATTTTTTTTATAATAATACTACTATTTAGTCTTTTAATAGCATTTTTAGAGGTTTTTTTTTAAGATAGTTTAATAATTAATTATCTGAAAACTAGTCATTAAAAAATCGCAAAATCCTAATAGTAATATACCAAGAGGTCCAACAATTATGACCAGAAGCTGAATATTACAAGAATAAATAAAAGGTGATTAAAAATAATAAGATAAACTGAATTATATATTTTTGTATAAAAATCGACTTGTTTCCGAATAAAAAAAACAATTCCTTTTGTAAAATTTTGCGGAAATTTCCAGTTTCGTTAGCGAATTTTTTTTTTCATTAAAGTTAGACTTAATTAATTTATTATGCAATTAAAAGAAATAATAATTGGTTTGAGTGCTTCGGTGAATTATTAATTCGAGTTTGAGATATCTTGTTGAATGTAACGCGTTCCCGTCAAATATTTACCCGCCGGAAAATTTCCCGAAAAATTTTTAAGCCGCGTCGGGGATTTTCAGAGAAAAGGCTAAAAATAAACAAAGCAGGGCTCGAAAAATAAAACGCGTGCAACAGGGCGTGACGAAGAACTTTTTTTATGATAGCCGACGATTAAAACAATCTGTCACGGGGGCCAAACATAAATCACTTTACATCACATCAACAAGCTCTTAACCTTTTTTGACGAAACGTCTCGATATTGAGGGAGCAGGGGATGAGCCGCGGGAACGGGGACCGGGGATTTACTGGTACGGAATATACGACCCTGGAAGCCTTATCTCTGTTTTCGGCCAAGTTTTACGGCAATGCCAGATATATCTATGCCACATGTGAGAGAGGAGAAATATAATGGCCACGGGGAAAAACTATGCAAGCGTTGTTCAGATAGAAGCAATATGAATGTCGGAAATTTTTCACCAACTCAAGTGTCTGCTCGTTTAATAGATCACTTATATAGTGCCGTGGAAATTTAATGGACAACATACACTCGTGTTGGTACGTACGGGGGGACACTTATATTTTAACTTTTCCCAACGCAAAAGAAAACACGCTCCAAATTATGGCGATTTATTGAACGTAAACAAGAAAAACAAGTAGATTAATAGCCTGAAAACTGGATACGGTATCTAAAAAGGTTTTATGTACACTTTTTTTAACTCAATATAATCAAATACATCTCTTAGAAAATACTTTTCAACGATTGTTCTATTGTTATAAATAATTTTAGACATCATTCATAAAATTAGACATATTTGTTTGATAAAACGCATTGCTTTCTTAAAAATACATTTAATAGTTATCGATTAGATTAAACGTTTAAAATATATTCGTTATCGCTATCACTAACATTTCACTTCGATTCACGATTTTAATAATATTTTAAATAAAATTAACGACATGTCAAGGCCATGTATTATCGAGTTTTCTTCTGAAGTATTTATTATTGTTATAACTTTTCCCTTATCTAAATCCACTATTCCAACGAAAACTAATATATTTATCTATAAATTTAAATCCATATAGCTTTACTGTGTTTAAAAAAAACATTTTTTGTCCGAAATTCGTGTCAGCAAAGCAACGAAGTGAAATACAGAAGATAATTTTTGATTGAACGAAAATACTTGAAATAAATAATACAAGGTAAAAAATATCGATTTTTAATATCGCGAGCTGTAATTTTTATTTCTTGTAGAATAAATGAAAAATGTGGAGAGAGTTATGATGGCATGATGCCTCTGTATTAACCGGACTTGACCCTCTGTAAATTCTTTCTGTTAATTATTTTATTTTAATTAACATTAAATTTGTTGAAAGAGATATTCATTGGGAAAATGAATAAAATATATATATAAGGCTTGATATGATATTCGATTCAATAGAAGAGTTTTTTTTTAAATTAAATAAATAAAACTGAATCAACATATACTTAAAATCTGTCGCTATGTGATCGAGATCTTATTTTTTTATCAGAACAATTTTTATTTATTTTGTAAAATATCCTAAATATTTTTCTAAAATCCATTAAAATATTTCTAAATAAATCTATTCGTATTAATTTAACGATAATTTAACCTTAATATTAATAAGTTGATATAGAAATCTACGACTTTTTTCTAATGCTGAATATGAAAACAATAAGATGACGTTTTGGTAACATTGAGAAGATAAAGACAGAAAGAATTACTGAAGAAATTAAACGCCATAGAATGAAATGCGTTCAGAAGTGTTTCAAAGATTGGAAAGTCTCATCACAAATTTAGTCAGTATTATATCTGTTGAAGAGGACAAAATTAATATAAATGATTGAATAAAGATTTATTGAGAGAAACAGAAATTTTAGATATTTTTTTTATAATACTTCAAAGAAAATTAGATACAATAAGATAAATCATCCGCTGATGAAAAGCTAAAAGTTTAAATAAATATGCCCTTAAATATTGTGCATCCCTCTTATCTTCTAATTAATGTCTGAAATTCAGATACCTAACTTTTGTTTTTGGCTATAATAAGTTTAACAAATAGACATTATAAATAGCTATTATCCTTTATTGTATTAAATTTTACTATAATTACGAAAAAAAATTAAATTCCATTCTTCCATTTGCGATGTTTTTCTCTCTCGCATCCGGTACGATGTGCCGGGTGCGAGTGACATGTGCTACGAGAGCTTAATTTGCTGCGTTGTCATTTACCCGTCATATTGATTAGTTAAAAAATCTAAAATATATACAAAGTTATGTAGTATATCATGATCAACTAGTTTTATTCTTAGAATAATCCATTTTTTTAAAAAATGATAAAATATTTAAATATAATATTTAAAAATTTTATTATATAAAGAATTCATAAATATTTTGACCTGAAGTGCTTGGGGTCTTTGAGAGAACTTCTTCGGACGAAGCTGGTGTTTTCAAACTACCATGGCGAATAGGATAAAATGTCTATGTTTACTCAATTTGTAAATTTAAAAGAATATCTTTCTATTCTAAACATTTTCTTCTTTGGCGTTATCACTTAACTCAAAAATCGATGTAAACATAAATATATATTTAAATTAATATCAAACTTTAATTGCTAAATGTCTAGAAAGAATAAATGGAAATAACAAATCGTCTGATTCAAGAAAAAATATTCTGTTTTATATTATTTAAAGATTTTAATAATAAATCTGTTTATATTTATTATTAAAATCTTTAAATAAAACAGTCAGTGTGTAGCTTTGTCTCTCTGCCGCGTGTCAAAGGGGAAAAAATCGCGAATTAAATACGAAATTTCCGCACATTCGTGTCAAAACCCACTTAACCAATTAACCCATGTCACCGCATTAAATTCCATATAAAAAAACGCGAAATACACCGCATTCGCAATACGTACGTGGAATTTTCCTAATTACTCACTTCCGCTTTTACGATGCACCGTAAATTATTTCCGCACCTGATCGTGGCTCAAAACTCTAAGCCCCCAACAAACTTCCGGAAGATTTGCGAACGCTGGGGACCGGATACGGGGGGCAGGTGGCCCTCACCCGCCCCCCTAGGCATCCCCATCCACTTTGTCACCCAGCGTCCACTTCATGACAATCTTGAATTTTGAAATATTCCTTTATTGGTGTGGCTTACGCCATAAATTCGGGGGTTAGGCCGGGAACGGTGGCCGCGAGCATGACGGATGTGACGTTTGGACAAATGTGTCGGGATGGATGATGAGTGGCCTGTCATTCGGCACATAATTTAATTTATACGTCATGTTACACGGGGGGCTGTGGACCATATGGGTCAAAAGCTGGCCACGGTGTTCGGTATTAATTGGCCGGATAATTTAATAATTATGGGGTCGTTTGTGTCACCAAGTTTTAATGGGAAAATTCCCAATTTATTTACGGTTCGGATTTAGATGGGAAAAAAAATATTACACACGCTCAATACCGTTGTTGTACTTGTTCGACGATATATAATAAGGAAAATTGTTTTTATATCAATCCAAAATGATTTAATCCTTGAATTTAGTGGATTTATTGAAAATCACGGCGTAATAATATTATATAAATAGTAGTGAAGCAATCTTAAGCTTCAAAATTCAAAACAATCGTATCAATTACTCTAATCCTAATCATTTTATTGTAATGACAATGAAAATGCAAGATATTTAATAAAGCATTGTTCTTATCAGCTGTGAGTATTTGTGTTGTTTTTGTTTTGGAATTTCATGAGATAATATTTAATATTTTTTTTATATACAATTTTCATAAAGCAATCAATTCTATATAGCAATATAAATGTCACTTTAGAATAATATAAGATATTTATTGAATAATAGAAACATTTATATCTGATTTAAAAAGGTTGCTAGATAAATCGCCATAAAAAAACGCTTTCCATGAACGTGATAATCTAATATTAATCAATTTTTCCTTTATAACGTGCAAGAGATAAGACGTGAACGTCTTACAGATTATTTTTTCTCATGAAAAAATTAATTATATCATCATTATAACAGCTCATCTTGACACATTAGAAATTCGATAAATAATATTTGGAAAACTTTGTCGTGCACACGTATAAAAGGTTCGTCATCACTGACCTAAAGGATACGTTCGGTGTTATAAGAAAACATTTTATATGGGGTATGTTGAAAAATAGCAGTCTAAACATGGCATTAACCTTTTCCACTCTGGATATTTTTGGCCAATCTACGTTCTACTCTCATTAATTGTATTTGAGAAATATATAAAAATGGATTTTCTTTTAATATATTAATAAAATGAATAAAAAACATCTATAGGATTTGATGTAATATGTTATTTAATAAAATACATTTTTTTTTATAAATAAATGGGTTCAGTTTGATGCTGAAAAATCATTTGGGCCAATATGTCTGGGCCACTAAGTGGAAAAGGTTAAAAATAATCACAAAAATAAATTAAATGAAAGCTATTCATATATCGCGTTATACGGACCTGTTTATCGCGTTTTATGAGTACTAATTTGTGTGTACAAATAAAATATATTTTATAACTCAAAGTTTGATAAAAATATGTAGAATATTGTAAGAAGTCTAATTATTACATTATTGACACACTTGTCACTGGCGTATCTTAACATTAGTTGGAATATTGGATGCTTACTTGTTGGCTTAAAATAGTTAAACGTATTTAAAAATGCTCTGTGATTTTTTCTAGCATAATAGAAAATGTGGAAAATATTTTTGGCTAAAAATTTGTTGTGATTTTTTCAATACCGAGTTTAAAAAAATATAAAACAACAAAAAAGGATGACGTTTAGAAAAGAAAAACTGAAATTCCGTGAATTTTCATTCATTAAATGTCTTATTAAACAATGGAAATAATTAACCAAAAAATCCTTGAAAGCATTTTCCTCAGAAAAGAGTCTTTTCTCATTTAAAATTTTAAATCAAATATATTGCAAATGAAACAAGATCCAAATATTTTTATATTATTATAAAGTATAAAATGTTTAACCTTAAAACTGACGAAGGACACTTCAGATGTGTCTGATGCTTTTTTTATTAATGATTCATCGCCAGCAGTGAGTGCGACTAAAGCTTTTACCGAAATTTATATTAATAGCCGAGTACTTACGACGCACAGATGTCAATTTAAGATTTAAAATTAAATTCTTAACATAAATATAAGGGTTGCATTTAAATTGAAATAACCCTATAGAAATCTGCATTCGAATCTACGGTACAGTTGCATTTAAAGTGCATCGCAAAACGAATACAATAGATTTTGAATGCCTTTTGAAATATTCAGCATAACAAAGACGAATGAAAAATCATGGAGAAAAATAATATTATTTTAAATTAAATATATTACCTATCGCAGCAACTGGATAAGCCACTTGATTATACTCCAGAGGTGTCATAGATATCAATGAATACAACAGGATGACTATCAGAATTCCGGGCGTAATAAATGACCAGCAGGCTCTCCAGTACACGCCCACCTTCATCTTTAACATGAATTCAATGTCGTCTGTGAACCTTTTAAGGCCTGAAAAAAATTAAAATTCATTATAATATATATGTTTTAATAAATATCAATATGAAGCTGGCAAATATTCACCATAAATCCATGCCACGGCCATGCATTGTGCGATACCCAAGAAGTAAACGATGAATCCGCCGCCGTGATGGTCCACCAGATTCAGCATATATTGGCCGCCCTGCGAAATAAAAATTTTAAAACGTGTCGCCTTATCGCTCCGGGAGGATCCGACGACGGTAAATACCCAAACCCGTGTAATGGAATCCGGGTAATTTTAAGGATAACTGACGTTCCCGGGACGCCTCTAAAATAAACAATAGCATTCGACACCGGTCATCGCGTTTGCCCGGGATACGCGACGGCAATTTTCGCAAATCTCGCCAAATTATTCACACGGCCTGAACAAAGATCGTGGACCCCTGACGTCTGACAACAACCTCTGTAACAAGAATTTCATCAGGGATACAAAGGTATTTGGCCTTAATTAGACAAGCTAGACTTGGTGCGGGTAGCTCTGCGATATGAGCGAAATCTAATAATAAATACACATACGCTGCTGTAAACGTGGTCAGGGCCGTTCGATTCTGCAACGTTATTATTTTAAAATATATATATATTTTTTAAATCAAAAATAAAATTTAAAAAATACATATTTTCGTATGACGCCTGCGCGAGGAATCGTCAGCACGAGAGAGGTTCACGCCCCTTTTTTTAAATGCGAAGTATTACTAAGTTATCTTCAAATTCAATTAAAAATCGTTGTAATCGATATCTTCACAGATATCAGAGTATGAGCAGCTACATCGCTTCAGTCTACCGGTCAATGATTCAGGGTGTGATTGCGACCTTCGAGATCTATTATCTTGGACGCACATTCCGCCAGTTCATTGAACAGACAAGAAGCAAGGACATTATTCAACTTAAATAAATCACTTTAACTGCTCATCAATGCAGATGGCATTGATATTGTTACGAGATCACAAGATCCATCTATCGCAAGCTAAAGAAGAGACACGCTGAGTAACTGAGTATTGTTTTTGATAAAAAATATACCGAGGAGGATGTTTAAAAAAATCACATAAATCTGATCACTACAAAGATGAAGACATATAATCACTAAGCTTCTCATTTTAAGAGGTAGTGGAGATCAAAGATCGTAGATAATATTATACTGCATTTTATCCGATCGTCAAGGTTCTTTAACAGGGCTGTATCTCAAAGGATTAAATAAATAAAATAGTAAATTTTGAATGAATAAGAAGGTAGACGTGAGAAATGCATACGCTGAAGATAACGAATTAGTGAGAAGTAAGAAACTAGGACTCGAGACCAATATTTCAAATGAAAGTCGATAGAACTAATCAGCTATTCAAATCCCTTAATCTTCCGGATATAGCAAGGGTTGAAGAATTTCCATATATAAGAACTACTTACGAGTTATGGCTAAGAATGAAATGTTAAAGATTTCAACTATTCGGAAAAACAGGGACATATCTCAAAAGATAAAAATCTTTTGGTGCAGAGTTTGGTATTCTACATTTTTACATACGGCGTAGAAACCATAAACAAAGATATGAGGAAAACAATAGCTGACAACACCTGCTGAGATACCATGGACCCTTTCGAGATTCACCCTCAAGTTGTCGAATTGTAGGACATCGGGACTCTTTTTTTAACCAAAATCTGAGACCTCTTAACTAGATTTCCAGCTCGAGCGGATGGATCCCAGTAATAATTAAAAGTGATGCTGTGGACGATGTGCGGTAATCGCGAGTGAGCTTAAGAAGCCTGACAAAAGGATTCTACAACAGCATATAACAACGATCAGCAATGACCCCCAGCAGCCAGCTACGTATCCTATAATCACAAAAACCGCAGAAGGTACCAAAAGAGTCTTAAAAGAGAGAAAATGTCTTAAAATGATTCCTCACAACTTTGAACATGTCATGGAAGACACAATAGTCAGAAGAAGCTCATCGCCCTTAACCTACAAGGATCCAGGTGAAAGGGCAGGGCGCCTATCTACTTAAGCAACTAAGTCAAGACTGCCACGAGCTAAGCTGTAGTAGATGCATTGCAAGATGCGAAATGCAGAGGATCCTGGAGAGTTATAAACAAAGAAAATTCTCCTCAGACCCTCAGACATGAGATCACTGACTCGCGAATAAGAGGATATGAAATACGAGCGGAGCAATAATGAGACTTCTTCTTTGGTCGGCACCCTCATGTCTGAAGATCGTGATCATTCTTGTTCCGAAAAATTCTTGATTTTGTCTCTCCGAAATTCTCTACATTCTGCATCCCGCATCGCAGGTACTACGGTGGAGCCTGTGGCGGTCTTAACTTGGTTGCTCCAGCTGGTAAGCGCCCTGTCCCTTCCACTGCATCCTTGTACGTTTCCAAGCGCGACGAAATTCTCCAGGCTATCGTTTCCTCTGGCAAGATGCCCAAAGTATCGAAGAATCCTTTTGAGACATATGGTCGAAAGTCGATCTTCTATGTAGTTCCCTATTTCTTTTAGGACAGACACGTTTGTGCCTTTAGCGATCCATGGTATTCTCAGCAGACGTCGCCAGCACCACATTTCGTGAATTTTCTTTTTCATATTTTCCATTATGGTCCAGGTTTCTACGCCGTAAATAAAAATTTAAAATACCAGACTCTGCACTAAATGTTTTTTTGTATTTTTAGCAATCACCCTGTTTTTCCAAATCGTTGATAGCTTTGACATCGCATTTTTAGCCATCCCTATTCGCCTTCTTATCTCCGGCTCACAATTTCCGTTACTCGCAAGTAGTGATCCGAGTTAAGAAACTCTTCAACCCTCTCCAGATCCGGAAGATTAACAGATCTGGATAGCTGATTACTCCTGTCGATCATCAGCTTGGTTTTAGTAATGTTGATCTCGAGTCCTAGTTTCTTACTTTCACATATGACATTTTTGAGCAGATCGATCGTTTCTTCATCAAAGTCGTATCGTCCGCGTTCCCAGTTTTCAAGATCTTTTCTCATAATATACAATGAGACATTCGTGACAATTATCTTAAGCTACCCGTCATACCTCGAAGGTAATTACAATCGAATAATGATTGTCAAGTTAATCGTTATTGAGCGCAGATAGTACTCGGATTAGTGATTATTCTGAAGAATTGTGAGTGACGCTGGTCAACAGAGAGATGGGGTGGAGGCTGATGACCTTCATTTCACAAAAAAAGAATTGTCAATAAGCTGGAAAACGGGCAGCAGTGATCTTCGGTATAAAAAAATACTGCAACGGGAAACCACTGCACCACATAGGTCCACCATAAGCATGGGCGCGCCGTCCATATGGCTTGATTGTGCGGCGCACACAGGCGCAGAAAATTAGATGCGCAGAGAGGCGCCAAGAGCGAAGAAATCTAAAGTTGCAAAACATCTTTAGAATAGTAACTTATTCCAATTGGAGGACGGTAAAAATAAAGAGAGTTGATTTTGTTTTACGAATTGGTTGCGGATGAACCTAAAAGTCTCAAACCAATATTGATTAAATGCGTTATTTTTCTATCTATTTTGTCAAAGCGGAAGACAAAGGCGGCTGATTCTCGAGACACGTAAAAAGAAGACAAAAGACATGGTTTTTATGACCATATCTCGCGCCATATATAATCACGTTGATACATATCAAAATATAAATAAATGCAATCGCCGATCTGAGAGACAATCAGTAAGTAATAATGAAACAATAAACAATTATAGAGATTTCAATACGCGCGATTGTCTGCGCATGCGTATTACTTGGGTCACGCGGCGTGATCAAAGACGCATTATAATACAACGCGCATGCGCGTCACAACGCCTCTCGTCACATGGCATATTTTCAATGCATTTACACCTACATTGATTGTATCTATTGACATATAAGCAATTTAATCAAAATCATTGATTCTGCGACACGCTTATAACGCCAAAATATTATCTAAAGATGGAATCTACGATCGATCACTTACAGGTGTTACGTATATGAGCGCCACACAAAAACCGAAAATTGCAACACTTAACACTGCATGCCAATGACGTATTTTTGGATATTTATCTCGGACCACTGTGATGACACTGGAAGCCATGGCGACGTTAGATCCGATTCCAAGCACGAACAGCATCAAGAAGAATAACACAGCAAACACCTAGAATTTTTCAATCAATTTTTAAATTAATATTTAATTAAATATATATATATATATATATATATATATATGTTGTTAATATATAAAAATATATATATTTAAATATTGTGTGAGCTGTGAGCTTATGCAAACTATTCGATAAGCAATTTGATGTCAACTTGCAACTGACAAGCATTTGACGTGTACATGTAAAGGGTTTGCGAACGTAAAGCCTTTGACATGAAATTTTCACAAATTAATCCGTTTTATTAAAATAAATTTCAGAAAAATACACAGTGCAATTTTCAAAGTGCATACTTTACATATTATAAAACGCTGACGTTTTGTAACTGAACGCCAACGTTATCTGTGCTGACTGGCCAACTTTTCGATGAAAAATTTTCAGACTCCGTTTAACAAAATTATACCGCTTGAATTTATTTCTCGGGCATGAATTTGTCCCGCCATTGTTTTCATAAACAATATATCTGCTATATCGTTACAAATTTATGCATTATCCCGTGCCATGAAATTAATTTAAGTTCCCTGTAGTAAAGCAAAGGAAAAGATTGCGGCATCCGCTGAATTATTCAAGTGTTGCCAGGTTAAATTTATTTATTCCCCACAGGTGTCTGGTCTCATCCAATTCCAGTGCCTGATCAATTTTTCAGAACGAATTTGGATATCAAGAATTATACGTTTGAATATTTTAGTGTACATGTAATGTTGATTTTTATTATTTAGTATATTTGAGTAACCAAAATTTTAACTTTTACTAAGTAATTTGGTCAAAATAGAGAAAATATATGCATTAAAAACGTAATAAAAATGATTATATGTACTATAATTAAGCCTATTCTATCTATGTTTATTAATATATAAATATAATAGGTAAAACGCAAAGAAATGACATTTTTTCTGGTGCGTCACTTTAAAACCAGTTCATCACCAGTTGCCGTTGAGTTAGCACGTCGTATTTGATATCGTTTTGAAGCTCTCTTTTTACTCTTGCCATTTTTACATTTCTTTTATTTTTTTTATCGTAGTAGAAAAATGCAGAAGCTTGAGATTGAAGAGACACATTTGCGGTATTTTTTGCTGTTTTTATTTGATAAGGGATTAAAGCCGAAAGAAGCTATACAGACCATCTGCGATATTTATGGAGACGCCTCGAAACTGCGAAAGTGCTTCAGGTGGTTTAAAAAGGTCAAAAGTGATGATAGTGAGTTAAAGGACAAATCACAAACAGGAAAACCTCTCAAAATCGTCGAAGACGCTCTAAATTAATCAGAGAAATCCGCGTGAAACAGTGAAGAAATTGTTACATGACCTTGGCTGTCCAATAACAACTGTGCAAGATTATTTGAAAAGGTTGGAGGATAAAAACAGGAATTTGGGTTCCGCAACGGGCTTGGAGCAACGCGTAACAATCTGTGCATCTTTATTGTCCAGAAACGAAACAGATCCATTTCTCAGAAGAATTATTACTGGGGATGATAAATAGGTCCTTTACAGTAATACCGGATGAAAAAAATAATGGTTAGCTCCAAAACAGGTACCTGTGCCTACTCCTCGGCCAACATTATCATTGAAAAATGTTTTGTTTTGTGTTTGGTGGGATATTTCGGGTATCATCATCATCATCATCACGATCATTTGCCAGCCACAAGGCTCTCACTCGCTGAGGGCATGGGCCTTACCAAACTCTCACATTGTAGTTGAGGCCAAAGAAACCTGTCTCACAGGTAACGTGAGGGCTCCCTTTTCGTGTCCATAGCGCGGGGACCCGAGCCGTCTTGGTATGCAGTTTTTTGTAAAGAGTTTCCCTCTCTTGTCCATTTCTGGCATTGGACCTACATCTTTTACCATGTTGGTATCGGATTTTATCCTCTTAACTGTTTCCAGGCAAGTAGGAGAGGGTTTGTCTCGGTATTCGTTTGTTCTCTTCTCTAATGTGTTATCTGCTTATAACGCGTCACGAGTGACAAGTAGCAATCCTTTCATCATGGGAAAAACCTCCTCAGCGAGGGGTCCCCTAGAAAGAAGGAAGAGGAGCGAAAGTATCGAGACTAGACCAATTATTGGTCAGCAGATTAGGGTTTTCCTTCCCAGGGTATACTGGCTCTGCGGTGAGAAATCCGTTAGTGTACACTGTAGTAGTATACACCAACATGTACATATTTTTGCACTGTTTTGTTGGGTATTTATCAAAGTTCAGTTCAGCCCCTAGTCAACTCTATGTTATGTTGACTGTAATATATAAAATGTAATGAGATGTTGACGATTGAAAACAATGGTTATCTCCAAAATAGGTACCTGTGCCTACTCCTCGGCCAACATTATCATTGAAAAAAGTTTTTTTTGTGTTTGGTGGAATATTTCGGGTATAATTCATTATAAATTATTAAAACCTGGTTAGACAGTTACGGCAGAGTTATACTGTGGCCAATTAGAAAGATTAAAAGTGGAGTTACTAAAAAAACGGTCAGTTCTGGTTACCAACAACCGGAAAATTTTACAACATGACAATGCAAGACCTCATGCAGCAAAAATCACCTAGGACAAAATCAGAGAACTAGATTTGAAACATCTGCGACATCCACCGTATTCACCTGATATAGCACCTTCCGACTATATTTATTTAAATCAATGGAACATTCACTTCGTGATAAAAAAATTGCAAATGTTGATCAGGTAAAAAATCACCTGGAATCATATTTTAACAGTAAACCGCCAGAGTTTTGCCAAAATCGAATTTAAAAGTTGCCTATGTTATTAAGGAAGATCATGATAATTTAATAAAGTTACAGATGTTTGGCAGTTGAATTCATGATCCGTCCCACTTAAGAGCTTTTCCGATAAACTCAGAAACGCGAAGAATCTGATGACAGATGGAGTGACCTGATCGAAAGCCGTGCTCTTCATCATGAAGTACCTTGAGGTCTGCAGTAAATTTAAATATTCTAATTATTTATTCCAAAGCAATGATTTTGATCTTAAATTTGAAATACGGCGTTATTTATCACCCTTATTATTACAGACTCAGATATAGCATGTCCATATTTGGTCATGTACATTACTCCAAAGACTGGTACAAAATTTATTCCACTTTCTATGAGCGGGCCCTATAAATTGTCCGGGAACTGACAGCCCCGATATAATTGACGATGGACAGCCGAAGACATGTAGGTCGGGTGCTGTCACGCCACGGTTTATGTCAACCGCAGCATCGGAATCGGTGGTAAACCACCGAGGGACACTAATTGCCGCCATGTATGCAGCTGCCGACGAGCCATCGTTCCAGGTTTCGGAATACCATTAGCCTCGATGAGAAACACAATATTTTATTGGATCAATTAAATCCGTTTTAGATCTTGTCCGCTCTCTGAACGGGTTAAATGTGACGGCTACTGATTTAATTTATTTTCCGTTACTTTCTGGACAACTCGTGCTTTATATGGTCAACGTTTCTAACTCGGATTGAATTATTATCTCGGCAAAATTTATATTATTTCAGTAATTCTAAGACGCATACTTTTATTTTGCTTTAAAAAATTGAGAAGATTATATTAATCTATTATGTATTCACCATTGTTAAATATAACCTTCTTCCATCTTATTGGCAACTTATTGATCTCCTCTTCATAAGATTTGGTGGGTTTGGACTGAAAGAAAGTATCGAGGGCTTGATTGACTTACTCATCAATAATGAATGTTTTTTCCATTCAAAAAAATTGTAAGACATAGAAAATGTAGTAGTCCGTAGAAGCAAGATCTGGGGAGTAGGGTGGATGTGGCAAAACAGGCTATTTGAGTTCCGGATTTGTTTTTTAGTCACTTTTGCGTGTCTAGTCTGGCGTTATCGTGTAACAGGATAACGCCTTTTCGATTGACGAGTGCAGCACACTTTTCCAGTAGTTTTTCATGAACTCTTTGCAGCTGCCAAACGTATGTATTGACGTAGTAATCGTTTCATTGCGCCTCATCAGCTCGTGGTGGATTATATTAAAGTTTTCTTGCCATGAATATTAGCTTTAGGGTCCTCTTTTCCAACCATTGTCTTTTGCGGACAATATTTTCATAGGTGATCTATTTTCCATCGCCTGTTATTGTCCTGACTAAAAAGGCTCGATTTTATGCCGCAAGAGGAGACAATCCGTCTGCCTTATTTCGGTTACTGAGATTAATAGCCATCCCTAAAGTTAGGCATATGGGTACCACCCATAAATGCTAAAAATGCGATGTCAAAGTTATCAATAATTTGGGAAAACCGGGGGATATCCAACAAGACAAAAAAACATTTAGTACAGAGTCTGGTATTCCCATTTTTTTAATTAGGGCGTAGAAACCTGGACCATAAAGGAACATATGAAAAAGAAAATTGACGTCTTTGAAATGTGGAGCTGGCGACGTCTGCTGAGAATACCATGGAGTTTTAAACGCACAAATGTGTATGTCCTAAAAGAAATGGGGAACTACAAAGAAGATCAATCGGATTCTTTGATACTTTGGGCATCTCGCCAGAAGAAACGATACTAGTGAGGCCTTCCTTGCGGGTCCGTCCTACGATGAGGTCTGAAATTAATCTACCTTTGGCAGGCCAACTTGACGGGCACAGCACCATTGGACACCCATCAGAGACTTGATCGAGCAGGAAGTTTTCAGCAATTGAACACAGCATTAGTGCAAGCATCATATGAAATCGCATTGGAAATTGCCAAACAAAAGAAACCTCACACAATCGGAGAAAAGCTCATTAAGCCCTGCATGTTAAAGATGGTGAAATTAGTTCGTGGGGAACTAGCTCCTCAAGCAAAGGAAATCCACTGCATGATTCACAGGCATGACCTTGCCAGTAAGACTCTTCCAATTCCTCTGCAAGAGGTACTTGATTAGTTGATAAAAATCGTAAATTACATCAAATCTGGAGCTCTTAACACCCGTCTGTTTAAAGAACTGTGCAAAGACATTAATTCTGATCACTAGATTCTTCTTTTCTACACTGCAGTACGCTGGTTGTCGAAATGAAATGTTGTGAATCATGTCTTTGAACTGAAAGATGAAATGAAGTCGTTCCTAGAAGTGCAAGGAGTACATGATCTTTTGGTATACTTCAACGTTGTCGTTGAAGCTTGGTTCGAAAGAGTAGCATATCTAGCAGATATATTAGAACAGTAAAATAGGCTTGACCTGAAACTTTAGGAAAAGGTAACGAATATTATCGAATTTCACGATAATTTAAGGGTTTTTTATCCAAGCTGCAAAACTGGCGAATAAAAATAAATCTTGGAAACATTGCCATGTTTGAAAAAATCTGCAGTGTGGTAGATGAATCTGAAGGGGAAATAGATGAAAATTTGAAAAAGGAGATTTCTGGGCATCTTGAATCCCTCGAAAACGAACTTCAGCGCTACTTCCCTGAGCTGAAAGAAGAAGAAACTAGATTGACACGAAATCCATTTTCTGCTTCATTTGATATAGCCAGCATTCCCGATGAATTACAAGATGAATTCTTAGATTTTCGGAA